>SKCR01036855.1:0-124631 GCA_019454045.1 Zanthoxylum bungeanum | reverse complement strand
TTGTGGCCCATTCCCGAACCGATCTCCATTCCTGGAGTGTTGCTGTGATGTGATGAAGTCCATTCCCGAACTGTCACCGTGTTGTGGTCCATTCCCGAACCGATCTCCATTCCCGGAGTGTTGCTGTGATGTGATGAGTTGAAGTCCATTCCCGAATGTCACTATGTTGTGGTCCATTCCGAACCGATCTCCATTCCCGGAGTATTACTGTGATGTGATGTGATAAAGTCCATTCCCGAACTGTCACCGTGTTGTGGTCCATTCCCGAACCGATCTCCATTCTCGGAGTGCCAATCCCGGCGTGCTCATTCCCGAGCTGTCCATTCCCGGACTGTCCATTCTCGGAGTGCCATTCCCGACCTGCTCATTCCCGAGCTGTCCATTCACGGACAAAATCTCCATTCTCGGAGTGCCATTCCCGGCGTGCCATTCTCGAAGTGCTCATCCCGAGCTGTCCATTCCCGGACTAAAATCTCCATTCCCGGAGTGCCATTCCCGGCGTGCCATTCTCGGTGTGTCCATTCCCGGACTAAACTGATCTGATGTAATGTGGGCCCCGCCCCTAGAATGCCATACCGGGCAAGACTAATACTGATAAAGATGTGGGCCTCGCCCCAAACTGATATAGGCCTCGCCCTCAACTGATATGGGCCTCGCCCTCAAACTGATATGAACCTCGCCCTCAACTGATATGGGCCTCGCCCTCAAACTGATATGGGCCTCGCCCTCAACTGATGCTGATGCGAGCCTGGCCCCTAAACTGATATGGGCCTCGCCCTCAACTGATACTGATGATGATGCAATGTTTCATTCCTGAACTTTGTTCCGTTCTCAGAGTGCCATTCCTGACTTGTTCATTCCTGAACTGATTTTCCATTCTTGGAGTGCCATTCTCGGCTTGATGTGATAATGGTCCATTTCCGCACCATTACTGATAATGATGTGGGCCCCGCCCCCAAAGTGCCATACCCGGCAAGACTGATACAGAACCAATATGGGCCACGCCCCCAGAATGCCATACCCGGCAGAACTGATACTGAACTGACGTGGGCCTCGCCCCCAGCATGCCATACTCGGCAAAACCTGAAGCTGAACTAATGTGGGCATCGCCCCCAGAATGCCATACCCGGCAGAACTGATACTGAACTGATGTAGGTCTCGTCCCCAGAATGCCATACCCGGCGAAAACTGATGCTGAACTGATGTGGGCATCGCCCCCAGAATTCCATACAAGGCAGAACTGATACTGAACTGATGTGGGCCTCGCCCCCAGAATGCCATACCCGGCAGAAACTGATGCTGAAACTGTGGGCATCGCCCCCCAGAATGCCATCCCTGGCAGAAACTGATGCTGTAGATGATGTGGGCCTCGCTCCCAGAGTGATGCTGATGTGCGCCTCGCCCCAGAGTGATGCTGATGGGGCCTCGCCCCAAACTGATACTGATATGGGCGTCGCCCCTAGGACTCATCCCCAAGACTGAAACTGATGTGGGTCTCACCCAAAACTGAGACTGATGTGTGCCTCGCCCTCAGACTGAAACTGATGTGGGCCTCGCCCCCGAACTGATACAGATGTGGGCCTCGCCCCAAACTGAAGCTGATGTGGGCCTCGCCCCCAGACTAAAACTGATTCATTTCTGAAACTGATGACATTGTACTGTTGCTGTTTCTGATTAGCTGGCATTTTGCCGCTTTCTCTTTTTCCTTTTTGAAACCTGTGAATACAAAACAAAACAAACACAAAAAGAATGCAAAATATGTTACGTGTATGCATGCATGTATGAGTGAATTTTTCTATCCCGTTGGGTTAGGTCTTCCGTCAATTTTCCAAGTGATTGCACAGTCTTCTCTCTGGTCTCATGGCTCAATTTCTTGTTATGTCCCGGATTCACGAGGTGGTAGACTGGTCGTCCCCAATCTTGATTTAGCTTTCTGCTCCCTACTGTTTACACTTGGTCAAGATAAACCACATGGTGGGGCCTTCCATATCATCATACTAAATCACATGCTACAAAATAGTCCCAATAGTTATACATATTATCGTCCTCAAGGAATGCCCAGTAATGAAACCAGAGAACATTCAAAACACTCAATGCAACTCAAATCTGAGTTTTTGAACAAATGATCTATGCCAGACTCAAAGTGTGTGTGTGCAAATGTTCTTTCACAGCTTGATCCTTAAGTAAGCCAACTCAATGATTTCATTTCAAAAATTGAGATCGGTGGGTCAAACCAACCTAGATGTCTCAGGTATGCTCTGCGATTACTTTTCCGTGCTCAATGAGGTATGTCTTTATTTTTCTTTTCTTTTGTCTCTCTTTTTTTGAACTTTTTTCTTCTTTTTTTTTTCTTCTTCTTTTTTTTTTCGACACACCTACCCTTTAAGGTAGCATTTCTCCTCATGGTGGTCCTAATACTCGCCCATGGGTAGCTTCACGCTTATCGGTTATAGGCGGTTTTTTTTACTTTAGATACTTTTCTTTATTTTCAACCTACCACACATCATAACACAAGCAAGTCAGGATAGACATCTAAGCAAACGGTCATTCACCGACCTATAATTTGTTTCAACTAGTTATCTTGCCAACTACTTAGGTTTTCACCGCTAAGAACCTGTAGTGAAGTACTTACGAGTCTAGCATAGATAACAATTCAAAGCATCAGATAGAAGCACATCAAGAGTTTATCGTTTCTAAGATTCCATCCTAAAGAAACGATTTCATCATCGGACTATGCCTAACTGTTAAGGACAAAACAACCTTTTTTTTTCTTTTTTTTTTCTTTTTCTTTTCTTTTTTTTTTCTTTTTTCTTTTTTTTTCTTTTTTTTTTTTCTTTTTCTTTTTTTTTTCTTTTTTTTTTTGTTGAAGGGCCCCCCAATGGTCTTTCTATCCTCCTTGCCGTAATGTTGTCTGTTTCTCGATTTCCTTTTCCCCGCTATCCATGTTTGCTAAACTCCTCCTGACAAACCTCTTTTTTTTTTCTTCTCTAACCCAACAGATATCTATGATGGCTTTTAAGACACGGGGTTAACATGATGCGTGTATGCATGAGATGCATGAGATACGTGCAATATATGTAATATATAAGCCCATTTAAGAATTTTTTACACTTGTTGGCCCATTATCATTTTAAAGTATTCAATCATACTATTGCACGGTGCAAACTTGTCCCAGTTGAAAAAGCCCGACAGGTTTACACTTTGCAATAGCATGGCTAAACAACTTCAAATGATAAGAGGCCTAAACATAAAATGGCCCATCGACATTTTACAAGCTTTTGTCCCAACTGTCAAAGGACACGAACTCATCCCAGTTTAAATGGCCCAACAAGTTCACATCTTTTGACAAAAGGTCCAACTGGATCCAAATGACGACGGTCCAAAACATCAATATAAGAAAATAATTTCTACTAGTTCTACGACTAAGGTTCACATGTGGGTTTATGGGAGTGCGGACAAATGCACGAAGGCTCTCACTGAAAATGCCTTTAACTAAACCCCTTCAACCCACTGGAGACACGATTAATTAAAGCGCCAATCATAAACATCACAAGACACGATTTCGGGGCCGATTCTCTATCCCCAGTGGAGTCGCCAGATTGTGGGACACAGAACTTGGGCGACACTGTTCTAGGCTCGCGGCCTAGTTGGGAGTACAGAATAGCTCGCGGGGAACTAGACCGGAGATATAACATGGAGTCGCCACCCGGTGTGAACAGGGAAAATGTGATTTAGGGCCGCACTCACCCCTCGCAAGGGAAGACCTCAAACCGTTGGGTTCGGAATAGTCCCTTACTTATGTCACTTATGATGATATGATTTGTGCAATAAACTAACCGAATCTACTCAACATATATGCCCAAAGATAACTTACACCTAAGTTCGCATGCATAAGAATAATAATGAAACATATATCTAAGTTCGCATGCTTCAAAGTAAGTTGTCATAACGGTAAACACGCAATAACATACAATCATCACACGAGCATGCTTAATCATCTAATGCGAAAAATAAATAAGAATCTAAGCAAAATATAATTTAAATCCCTAACATGATAAAAACAACTAATCATGCATAAAGAAAGAAAATTCTATCGACTAAATCATGCTTAAGATAAATAACATGCTAACAACCTAATCATGCTTGAATACAATGTTGGATAAATGAAACATGTGTATCTCTCAAGCGGCACGTGGAGTTGTATCCCGAGTACAAACCGCAATACCGTCCATTCGGATTCAGCTACGGAATTTATGTCCGGGTTTCCATCCGATATACCACAAGAAAGAACACATATCCATTCACCCAACGGCCACAACATAAATCAAATAACGACTCTCATGCAAATTAAATTTAACAAATAATTAAAAGAAACGAAAGATAATAAATAAAAGGGTGCCCTCAGGTCTTACCTCTTAAGCCGCTTCCCGGGAGTGCGTTTCACGGTGCTGGAAGGGTTATCATTTCCGCTGCTTTCACTGGTCCGCTGTTTCTGTTGTTTCATTGTTCACACTCACGGTCTCGCTCCGCTGTTTTTCTCTATTTTTCTCACTGTTTTAACTCGCTGTTTTCTCTATTTTTCACACCGCAGTTTTCAATCTATTTTTCAGGGTTTATTTTTGGTACGGTGGAGGGCTATTGTTCACGCATGCATGGACTGCATGTAGGACGTTTGAAGACTTATTATGGTGCGCATATGAGGGTAGTTTTAGGGACAATTCTGGACAGTTTTAGGCGTATTTCCACGGCTATTTTGGGACTTTTTTGTCTCGGCTTGTTGGCTAATTGTGAGGTAGATTTTGTTGGTGTTTTTCGTGAGAGAGGGGAAGCTGGGACGTGAGAGAGGTGAAGGTCTGCGTGAGTGTAGTGAAGACTGATGTGGTGAGCGTGTGGAAGGTTTAGTGGGCAGGTCAATGGCTGTTGAAGGTTAGCATGGAGTGTGTTAACGTGTGGCTGCGTTTGTTTGTTTCTGAGAGTGGCGTTTGGTGGCTTCACGTGAGTCGTTAGGTTTATTTTTTATTGTTGTTGTCTTGTTGCCGTGTGTGGTTTGGAGGGAGCTTTGCTTGGTCAGTGAGAGGGTGGTTCGTTGGGTTTAACGGAAGCCATGGCAGTGTGAAGCTTAGAGGGCCTGCCGAGTGTGTTTTTGTGAGGCAGAGTTTGTCTTTACGGGTGGCTTGTGTTTATGTGTGAATGACTTGAGTGTATTGAGTGTATCTTTTGCCGATTGAAGGAGAGAGGAAGGACGATGAGAGAAGTCAGACAAGTGAGAGATTGGTGGCGTGAGATCTGATTGAGTGAAAGTGGGGGGGCAGGTGGTCACGTAAAGGGGCTGTGCATGACTGTGAGTGGGGTTAGGGTTGAGAAGCTTATTGTTGTCGGTTTGTTGAACGTGAGGCAGTGTGTGTCGAGAAGAAAGAGTGGTTGCGTGAAGGATGTGTCGTCTGGTTTGTGATTAGCGTGAAGCTTGAAGGGTTCAGTTTAGGGTTTTTAATGCGGTGTTTACCGAGAGAGATCAGAGTGCTGCGTGGTGTTGAGAGAATAGAGGACGTGACTTAGGGTTTCATTTTCGTGTGAATGATGTGTGAATGTGCCAGTGACTTGTGAAGAAAAGAGAGAGGATTAGGGTTAGGGTTTGTGCATGGTTTTTAAATAGGGAAAGAAATTATGTGAATAAGATGGATTTGATTTAATTATGTAAAAAATGGAAGGAAATGTGTATTTTAGGAGGGGGTTATATTAAATTAGGTAATTGATTTAATGAAATTAGGAATGAATTTATTTTGATTGGAAGTGAATGATTTAATTTTTGGTATTTAATTTTAATTTATTTAATTTAATTTAATTTGTCTTGATTTAATTTAAATTTGAATTAGTTTTAATTTGTGAATTAAGATTTCAATTTAATTGGTTATTTGATTTAATTTCAATTTAGTTATTTTATTTTAATTTCATTTCAATTAATTATTTAATTTAATTTGATTGATTTTAGTTTAATTGGTTTCAATTGATTTTAGTTTAATTGGTTTTAATTCAATTCATTTCAATATAATTTGTGTTTAATTTAATTGCTTTTGATTTTAGTTTGATTTAATTTGTGTTTAATTTGTGACATATATTTTAAATGTTTTAATTATTTATTTGTGAGATGTGTTTGGTGTGTTTTAAAATAGAGGTCCAACAAGCAGAACCCGAAGCGAAAAACGCGAGTTAAATCCGACCAAATGTTAATTTCCACTTTACCCTTCCAACGTCCGTTTCCGCGACTTTCATGACTAAAGAGGTAGTGCCTCCATACGAGACTCATCATCGGGCTGATATGTAAAAATGCAATACCTACAGTCGCCCCCACTTTGATGGGACTTGTGCAGTGTGTGACAATGACAATTCCTATCAAAGTACGTGCAATGCGTTTTTACTTACCTGGCTCGTCAGCTGCCATATAGTCCGCCTGTTGTGTTGAGTTGATATGATGTTGAGGTTCTTCGACCCCTGGTCCATTCCCGAACCGTTGATGTGCTGTGGTGTGATGAGGTCCATTCCCGAACCGTCACCGTGTTGTGGTCCATTCCCGAACCGATCTCCATTCCTGGAGTGTTGGTGTGATGTGATGTGATGAAGTCCATTCCGAACTGTCACCTTGTTGTGGTCCATTCCCGAACCGATCTCCATTCCCGGAGTGTTGCTGTGATGTGATGTGATAAAGTCCATTCCCGAACTGTCACCGTGTTGTGGTCAATTCCCGAACCGATCTCCATTCCCGGAGTGTTGCTGTGATGTGATGAGTTGAAGTCCATTCCCGAACTGTCACTGTGTTGTGGTCCATTCCCGAACCGATCTCCATTCCCGGAGTGTTGCTGTGATGTGATGTGATAAAGTCCATCCCGAACTGTCACCGTGTTGTGGTCCATTCCCGAACCGATCTCCATTCTCGGAGTGCCATTCCCGGCGTGCCATTCCCGAGCTGTCCATTCCCGGACTGTCCATTCTCGGACTAAATCTTCATTCTCGAAGTGCCATTCCCGGCCTGCCTCATTCCCGAGCTGTCCATTCCCGGACAAAATCTTCATTCTCGGAGTGCCATTCCCGGCGTGCCATTCTCAGCGTGCTCATTTCCGAGCTGTCCATTCCCGGACTAAAATCTCCATTCCCGGAGTGCCATTCCCGGCGTGCCATTCTCGGCGTGTCCATTCCCGGACTAAATCTCCATTCTAGGAGTGCCATTCCCGACGTGCCATTATCGCAGTGCTCATTCCCGAGCTGTCCATTCCCGGACAAAAATCTCCATTCCCGGAGTGCTATTCCCGGCGTGCCATTCTCGGCGTGTCCATTCCCGGACTAAATCTCCATTCTAGGGGTGCCATTCCCGGCGTGCCATTATCGGAGTGCTCATTCCCGAGCTGTCCATTCCCGGACTAAACTCCATTCCCGAAGTGCCATTCCCGGCGTGCTCATTCCCAAGCTGTCCATTCCCGGACTAAAATCTCCATTCCCGAAGTGCCACTCCTGGCGTGCTCATTCCCGAGCAGCCATTGCCGGACTAAAATCTCCATTCCCGGAGTGCCATTCCCAGCGTACCATTCTCGGCGTGTCATTCCCGGACTAAACTGATCTGATGTAATGTGGGCCTCGCCCCTAGAATGCCATACCCGGCAAGACTGATACTGATAGAGATGTGGGCCTCACCCCAAACTGATATGGGCCTCGTCCTCAACTTATATAGGCCTCGCCCTCAAACTGATATAGGCCTCGCCCTCAACTGATATGGGTCTCGCCCTCAAACTGATATTGGCCTCGCCCTCAACTGATGCTGATGCGGGCCCCGCCTCTAAACTGATATGGGCCTCGCCCTCAACTGATACTGATGATGATGCAATGTTTCATTCCTGAACTGTGTTCCATTCTCGGAGTGCCATTCCTAACTTGTTCATTCCTGAACTGATTTTCCATTCTTGGAGTGCCATTCTCGGCTTGATGTGATAATGGTCCATTTCCGCACCATTACTGATAATGATGTGGGCCCCGCCCCCAAAGTGCCATACCCAGCAAGACTGATACAGAACCAATGTGGGCCTCGCCCCCAGAATGCCATACCCGGTAGAACTGATACTGAACTGATGTGGGCCTCGCCCCCAGCATGCCATACCCGGCAAAAACTGAAGCTGAACTGATGTGGGCATCGCCCCCAGAATGCCATACCCGGCAGAACTGATACTAAACTGATGTGGGCCTCGTCCCCAGAATGCCATACCCGGCGAAAACTGATGCTGAACTGATGTGGGCATCACCCCCAGAATTCCATACTCGGCAGAACTGATACTGAACTGATGTGGGCCTCGCCCCCAGAAAGCCATACCCGGCGGAAACTGATGCTGAACTGATGTGGGCATCGCCCCCCAGAATGCCATCCCTGGCAGAAACTGATGCTGTAGATGATGTGGGCCTCGCTCCCAGAGTGATGCTGATGTGCGCCTCGCCCCAGAGTGATGCTGATGTGGGCCTCGCCCCAAACTGATACTGATATGGGCGTCGCCCCTAGGACTCATCCCCAAGACTGAAACTGATGTGGGTCTCACCCAAAATTGAGACTGATGTGGGCCTCGCCCTCAGACTGAAATTGATGTGGGCCTCGCCCCCGGACTGATACAGATGTAGGCCTCGCCCCAAACTGAAGCTGATGTGGGTTTCGCCCCCAGACTAAAACTGATTCATTTCTGAAATTGATGACATTGTACCGTTGCTGTTTCTGATTAGCTGGCCTTTTGCCACTTTCTCTTTTTCCTTTTTGAAACCTGTGAATACAAAACAAAACAAACACAAAAAAGAATGCAAAATATGTTACGTGTATGCATGCATGTATGAGTGAATTTTTCTGTCCCGTTGGGTTAGGTCTTCCGTCAATTTTCCAAGTGATTGCACAGTCTTCTCTCTGGTCTCATGGCTCAATTTCTTGTTATGTCCCAGATTCACGAGGTGGTAGACTGGTCGTCCCCAATCTTGATTTAGCTTTCTGCTCCCTACTGTTTACACTTGGTCAAGATAAACCACATGGTGGGGCCTTCCATATCATCATACTAAATCACATGCTACAAAATAGTCCCAATAGTTATACATATTATCGTCCTCAAGGAATGCCCAGTAATGAAACCAGAGAACATTCAAAACACTCAATGCAACTCAAATCTGAGTTTTGAACAAATGATCTATGCCAGACTCAAAGTGTGTGTGTGCAAATGTTCTTTCACAGCTTGATCCTTAAGTAAGCCAACTCAATGATTTCATTTCAAAAATTGAGATCGGTGGGTCAAACCAACCTAGATGTCTCAGGTATGCTCTGCGATTACTTTTCCGTGCTCAATGAGGTATGTCTTTATTTTTCTTTTCTTTTGTCTCTCTTTTTTTTGAACTTTTTCTTCTTTTTTTTCTTTCTTTCTTTTTTTTTTTCGACACACCTACCCTTTAAGGTAGCATTTCTCCTCATGGTGGTCCTAATACTCGCCCATGGGTAGCTTCACGCTTATCGGTTATAGGCGGTTTATTTTTTACTTTAGATACTTTTCTTTTATTTTCAACCTACCACACATCATAACACAAGCAAGTCAGGATAGACATCTAAGCAAACGGTCATTCACCGACCTATAATTTGTTTCAACTAGTTATCTTGCCAACTACTTAGGTTTTCACCGCTAAGAACCTGTAGTGAAGTACTTACGAGTCTAGCATAGATCAACAATTCAAAGCATCAGATAGAAGCACATCAAGAGTTTATCGTTTCTAAGATTCCATCCTAAAGAAAACGATTTCATCATCGGACTTATGCCTAACTGTTAAGGACAAAACAACCTTTTTTTTTCTTTTTCTTTTTCTTTTTTTTTTTTTTTTTTTTTTTTTTTTCTTTTTCTTTTTTTTTTTTTTTCTCTTTTTTTTTCTTCTCTTTTTTTTTTTTCTTTTTTTTTTGTTGAAGGGCCCCCCCAATGGTCTTTCTATCCTTGCCGTAATGTTGTTGTTTCTTTTCTCGATTTCCTTTTCCCCGCTATCCATGTTTGCTAAACTCCTCCTGACAACCTCTTTTTTTTTCTTCTCTAACCCAACAGATATCTATGATGGCTTTTAAGACACAGGGTTAACATGATGCGTGTATGCATGAGATGCATGAGATACGTGCAATATATGTAATATATAGCCCATTTAAGAATTTTTTACACTTGTTGGCCCATTATCATTTTAAAGTATTCAATCATACTATTGCACGGTGCAAACTTGTCCCAGTTGAAAAAGCCCGACAGGTTTACACTTTGCAATAACATGGCTAAACAACTTCAAATGATAAGAGGCCTAAACATAAAATGGCCCACCGACATTTTATAAGCTTTTGGCCCAACTGTCAAATGACACGAACTCATCCTAGTTTAAATGGCCCAACAAGTTCACATCTTTTGACAAAAGGTCCAACTGGATCCAAATGACGACGGTCCGAAACATCAACATAAAAAAATAATTTCTACTAGTTCTACGACTAAGGTTCACATGTGGGTTTATGGGAGTTCGGACAAAGGCACGAAGGCTCTCACTGAAAATTCCTTTAACTAAACATCTTCAACCCACTGTAGACACGGTTAATTAAAGCACCAATCATAAACATCACAAGACACGATTTTGGGGCCGATTCTCTATCCCCAGTGGAGTCGTTAGACTGTGGGACACAGAACTTGGGCGACGCTGTTCTAGGCTCGCGACCTAGTTGGGAGTACGGAATAGCTCGCGGGGAACTAGACCGGAGATATAACATGGAGTCGCCACCGTTGTGAACCGGGAAAATGTGATTTAGGGCCGCACTCACCCTCGCAAGGGAAGACCTCAAACCGTTGGGTTCGGAATAGTCCCTACTTATGTCACTTATGATGATATAATTTGTGTAATAAACTAACCGAATCTACTCAACATATATGCCCAAGATAACTTACACCTAAGTTCGCATGCATAAGAATAATAATGAAACATATATCTAAGTTCGCATGCTTCAAAGTAAGTTGTCATAATGGTAAACACGCAATAACATACAATCATCACACGAGCATGCTTAATCATCTAATGCGGAAAATAAATAAGAATCTAAGCATAAATATAATTTAAATCCCTAACATGATAAAAACAAAAATCATGCATAAAGAAAGAAAATTCATCGACTAAATCATGCTTAAGATAAATAACATGCTAACAACCTAATCATGCTCGAATACAATGTTGGATAAATGAAACATGTGTATCTCTCAAGCGGCACGTGGAGTTGTATCCCGAGTACAAATCGCAATACCGTCCATTCGGATTCGGCTACGGAATTTATGTCCGGGTTTCCATCCGATTGTAGGCATTGCACTTTTGCATACCAAACCCGATGATGAGTCTCGTAAGGAGGCACTACCGTTAAGTCGTGGAAGTCGCGGAAAATGGTCGTTGGAAAGGAGAATTCAAGAGATAATACATTTTGGAATTAATTCACTGAGTTCGCTGAAAGTTTGCTTGCTAAAAGTTCATTTCAAAGCGTGGCTACAACCCGAAAATCACCGCAAACCCTTTCAAGCCCACCTAGACACCCAAATCCGCATCCAAAGCCCATTAAACCAAAACCAACCAAAGACCAAGCCCACCACCCTTGAGGCCCACGACCATGACACCAAATTTCACCCTCCTTGCACTATTCCAATATGATTTACCCTTCTACCAATTCACTTTAACCTTTGCCCTCACCTTTTACCTTGGTATCAATTTCCAAACCATTTATTAACCAACCCTACACCATTTAATAGCCTCCCTCACCAAGTAAAACATCTCCCCCACACCATTAAAACCCATACCTCACACATACCTCACTCATTCAAACCCATACCTCACTCTTTCAAACCCATACCATACCCCTTCCTATGCCCATACTCCCACAATGCAACAACCACTCCCCCATTTGCCTATATAAACACTCATTTTTCTACCTTGGAGGAGCTAGCACATACTTAGCACACACCTAGTACATATCAAGCACACATTGATAAAAAGACTTAGCATTTTTGAAGATCAAAACATCCCCCTTATCTCCCTTGCAAATACGCCCAAGTCAGCCCCTCATTCAGTCCTTGTTCACGCATACATTGCCTCATCACCGCCCAACTCTCGCCTGGCCTCTGAACCTTCACGTCCACTAACCTCATCACACACACCTCCCTCCTTTGCCAAACACACAGAACCTTCAATCACATAGCAACTCGGCTCACGCACCACAACAAGCCATCTGTCCTTCACAAAAAATGCCCCTTCACTCACGCTAAGTCCCACATCGCCTGGCCACCTAACCTCAGTCTTCAACACATTCAGCGTACCTGCCAACAACAAACCCTTCCAACATGCCACCTACCCTTTCCATTCACCAGCACGTCCAACAGCCTCACATGAAGCCCCCCCACTCACTAAATACAGTCAACAACATCACACGGCCCTGTTAGACATTATGACCCATAGCGTCACTGTTTTGTAAATGATATTGTATTATTGTACAAAATTAACTATGTGATAATGAAATTGCCTTTTGCCGTTTTGTAATTTATTTACTTTGATATATAAATGGCGAAAGTCCATATGATTAGTTCCGTATTGAGATGATATGAGACAGTATCAATACATAAAGGTTTAATCATTAAATATCCCTAGTCGGAGTATTATCGAGATCGGACATCGATAATACGGAATAGACTAGTATTGCACTTGTGCACGTTGTGAGGGCACAACAACATAGTTCTCATATATTTAAGTATTGGATACTTATGCAAGTACGATAGGAGGTTGTGTTTTACCGATGGTACGGAAAACAGCTTCGCTCTGGATAGACCCCGCAGAATCCCATTGGTAGTATGTCTGCGTGTCTATGGGAGGCCGCATCAGGGTAGGTGTATATGGTCTTAACCTGAGACTTGCATCGCTAGTACTTGCAACAATCGGTAAACTTTGGTTTTGGTGGTTGGGGGCTTTAACCAGTTCTGTGTTCACCACTTCTGGGTTTATCAGGAATCGTAGTGTACTGGGTGTGATGTCAAGATGGAAGTGTCACTTCAGACATATGGAGTTGATGATCGTGCAGGATACAGAACTAGTAATCTATAAAAGGTTGCAACCGTCAGGGCAATATGACTAGGTCAGGATTGTCCGATTTAAAGAGACTAGTTACTTGATGTCCGATAAATGTTTCGTACGGGGCAGACACATCTCTAGCCCCAGGCCTAACATGTGATCGTCCGATACTGGATCGATGTACGTAATACTACGGTATACTACGCTTGATATAGATCTAATATTCCTATAAGAATATTTCTGGAGAATTGGGTAGGCATCACGCTTTGCTAGAAGCCAACCTTGTCTTGTAAATCGGTAAAAAACGTAGTACTAGGTACGTACGTGTTCGGATCATCCGACGACCGTATTTACTGCCAACATATCCGGAGATCTCTCGGGTCGCTTCCTGAAGATTCACCTATGATATTTGATTCGAACCTTATTGATCTTGGATTAATTACAGGAGAAACTTTATCTTGGATAAAATGCCTAATTTAGAGAGAGAACGATTAATTGGAATTAATCGATAAAATAATATATTCGATATATTAAACGAAATTAGATTTCGACGCGGAATTAAAATCGGATTTAATTCGGGCAAACGAATTAATTTAGAATTAATTTGTTAGCGACGTGAATAGTGATTTCGCTAGGCGTAATTTAATTTACGTCGCGACGGAAATTCGTTAATTCGGAATTAGCGAAACCGAGCCCGAAAGTATTTGCGAACACATTCATATTTTGAAACGAGTGGGGCCCGCAAGTCACATCGCGAAGTCACATCACTTGACATGACTAGTTGATGGATGTCACAAGTCACTTTATTAAAGTGACTAGATGTCACTATTCATGAGGCAAGTTGGTGGAGGCATTTAATGCCTTTTTGGAGGGAAAAATTCTTTGACTTTTTGCAAAGGATATACCAAATATTTGGTATTAGTTTTTTCATTATTGTTTTAGAAACAAAAATATTGAAAAGCAAAAGCTCTCCCTCTCTCTCAAAATGCCGAAACTTCTCTAAGGCAAGGAAGAAATTTTTTCTTCATTTTCTCTTTTGCTAGCACATCTTGGAATCAAAGGAGGTGATAGGGAAACCACCTTGGAGCTTGGAATTCACAAAGCTTGGAGCTTTCATCCATTTCATCCTCTTGGCCGAAACTTCAAGGAACTTGGGGCTTCCATCTTTGTTCATCTTCTTCATCACACAAGCTTTGTAAGTATGATTCCGCCATGCTTCAAGTTTATTATATATTCATTTTGTTGTATTTCATATGCTTAATCTTTCCTTGGGACAAATAATAGAAACCAACAATGGTATCATTGAGCTATGTTTAAGCATGAAATACATTAGGTTAAAATTTGGGTAAAATTGATTGAAGCATGTTCTTGTGAAATTTGATGAATGAGTATGCTTACATGTATATAAAATGATGTTATATGGAATCAATTTTGAGAAAAATGCATTGGATGATTTTTCCCCAAAAATTTAGCCTTGGCCGAATGGGTATAAGCATTGGATGTGTTGGAATTTTTTTGTGTACAAGATCATTGGATGACTTAAAACGTATACGGGACGTAGATTAGTGATTCAATCGGATTGAAAAACAAATCAAACAAAAATATTCCTTGGCCGAATACTAAAGGACATGTAAATGGACTTGATTTTTGTTCAAATAATATTGGACATGTGTTTTGAACAAGTGATGATTAATAATTAAATTGGTATTTTGGAAATATTGGGTTTAATGTATTAATCTTGGATTTACACTTTAATTAATTGGATTTTAAAATTTGGAATATTGAAATTTGAGTTAATGGGCTTAATTGTAAAATTGGGCTTGCAATATTATATTTGGGCATAATGGGCTTGGTTGGGCCAAGTAGATTTGGGCCAAAAGGATTGGATCCAATTTGGGCCTAAATCACTCCATTAAGTCCAAATATAGTATAATGGGCTTTAAAGTTTAATTGGGCCTTATGGGCTTGAAATTGATTTTGTGGCATTTAAGGGTGATTCCTTATTTGGTTTTGGTAATTGGGTTTGAGCCACATTGACCAAAAGCCCAAGCCTTAATAAATCAATTGAAAGCCCATCGGACTTTAATTAAACAAACATTGGATGTAATTGGGCTTTGAGACCCAATTAGATTAGATTTAGAATCAAAGTCTTTAAAGCACATTAAAAGTGTAAAATTTAATTTGGAATTAAATAATTGAATAGTATTGAATACGAATTAAATTAGATTTAATAAGTAGTTCGATATAATTCGCGAATTCGTACCTTATGTACTTATTCTCAAACGAGTTGGACTCACGCAAAATCAAAAACCGTTGTTTGAACATTGGATGATCACTTTAACAAAGACTAATTAATTGGATTAGATTGGTTGTACAGCATGTCTTGATTGAATATATATGTATGTGATGTATGAATAGTGTATATCAGATGGATATTAGAAGGGAAAGGGTAATTTTAGAAATTATTGTAAATTTAGAATTTATAAATTGGACCTGCGTGTCCAGCCTTATCTCTTTTATCTCTTTGTATTCTCTTCTCACCTAATTCCCCTCGATGTATATGAGGTTTCTCTTATTGTATTATGTAATTGGGTAGAAGTAGAATAGTGCTACGGGGAGGGAGAGAGAAAGGGAGTGATTTGTTCTAGGAACAAGTTGTTTATATATCCATCCGCATATCACTATTAATTTACTTTACGCGCTTTATGATGTTTGAGAAGCATGCTTAAGGGTGTATGTTGATGAGACCTAACAAAGATAATAAATTGGTTGCCAATTACGCAAAAAATCCCTCAATCTATATTAAGCGATTATCCTTCCATTGAATGATTCTTGTTCAAGATCCAATTGGCATTGGTTTGTTGGCCAAAGTCAAGACCTTGTCAATTAGGATGTACTTGAATCATGAGAGTTTTGTTCCACATCGGTGTCTTGTCCAAGTTGTGATTTGTTGGCCAAAGTCAAGATCACTTCTTGTCCAACGACATTGATTACGAAACTATCCTTGTCAATGGGTCCCGCTTAACTGGAATCATTAGGTTTGTTGTGCCAAAGCCAAGGCCTAGATGATTCGGAGGATATGGTTAGAAAATGTATTGGATACATTGGCATAAGCAATATGTTTAGGACTTGGATGTCCACCTAACCGGATCTAGGAATTGGATTGGATCCAATTGATCTGTGAGATCTACCTAGTTAAGTAGCATACAATTGTTGGCCAAAGTCAAGGTTGTGTGTTATTTAACGGGATCCTAGCCCACTAGGAAATAGGATTTCCCGAGTTCTCAACAGAGGGTTAGAGACTCGATGAAAATAGTGGGAGGCTAGTATGTGAATTTGCAATTTCGTTCAGATACTTTGCCTTACGCGTCTTTCAAAATTATTTCGTCTAATTTTTAAAATTAGTTGGACTAATACATTGTTATTTTTTCTTGTAACAGTTTGACTGTACCCATTCTATCGTCAACTAGATAGTTAGACTGTCGTAGTTGAGATGGCTAGCAAGGGAAATGTGCGTGACATCATCATGGGTGATAATGTCTTTAAAGGCACAAACTTCGCTGACTGGGAAATGAACCTCAAGATAGTACTTGGGGCTGAGAGGCTACTGTACTATACAGACACCTCTCCCGCCTAGACCCACTGAGCCACTGAGCTGGAGTTATGGAAAACTCACAGCGAGGATTGTGACACAGCTCAGTCTGTTATGTTGGCTTCAATGACTCAACACTTTCGCCGCCAAAATAGGGACTTGGATCCTTACAACATGATGGCTAGATTGTATGATCTCCACCGCACCAATAAGCGGATGGAGAGGTATGAGTTGGTGAAGAAACTCTTCCGCACCCGAATGACTGATGGCGCATCAGTTGAGGCCCACGGGACTCAAATGATCGCCGATATTGATGAGTTGGCAAGTTGGGAATAGTCTTGGAGGCTGAGCTGACTGTAGACATGCTGTTACAGTCACTTCCTGATACTTGGAAACAAATCATAATCAACTACAAGTTGATGGACACGGATGACACTCTTGGAGAGCTATTATCCATGTTGAAGGAGTCTGAAAAGAAACTCCTAAAAGGGGGCAAGCGTGAGGCGCACTATGCATTGACCTCTCAGGGGCCAAAGGCTGGGCTTAAGGCAACTGGAGGGGTGAGGAAGAAGAAACATAAGAACAAGGGCAAAGGCAAGTTGACAAAGGCTTCTGGGAAGCCAAGGGACAGGTCTCAAGATGTCTGCCTCAAATGCGGCAAAAAGGGTCACTAAGAACGTGACTACCGAGTAGGCAAAGGACAAGGAGGATATCAAGGCAGGCAAGGCTCTAGCCTCTGGTACGTTTGTTATTGAAATAAATATGACTACTTCTAGTCTTAAAAATTGGATTTTTGATTCTGGTTGTGCTGCTCATATTTGTACTGATTTGCAGGATCTGCAGAATAGCAGGATGCTGGCTTCAGGGGAGGTTGACCTACGAGTCGGAAACGGAACTCCAGTTGCTGTTTTGGCTGTAGGAACTTTTGTTTTGGAACTGCCCTCGGGGCATGTACTTAAACTTTTGAACTGTTATTATATACCTAGTTTAACTAGGAATATCATATCTGTATCTTTGTTAACCCAGCATGGGTACACTTTTGTATTTAGAAACACTGGGTGTTATTTATATAAAAATGATGCAGAAATTTGCACTGCTGTTGCAAATAATGGTTTTATATTTTGAATATAAATGAATCTCCTAAACATAAAATGACAAACAAAAGGCTCAAAAGAGTAATCTAAAAGATGAAGCTTACATGTGGCATTGTCGTATAGGACACATCAACAAGACTCGCATATCCACACTTTCGAAGAGTGGGGTACTTGGACGAATTTGATCTTAATTCATATGAAGTATCTTGTCTTTTAGGCAAAATGCCTAAATCACCTTTTAGCGGTAAATGTGAACTTGCCACAGAACTGTTAGCCCTCGTTCATAGTGACGTTTGTGGGCCCATGTCTAGCCAGGCTAGAGGTGGATATCTTTACTTCGTAACCTTTACGGATGATGCATCTCGTTATGGTTATGTGTATCTAATGAGACACAAGTCGGAAACTTTTGAGAAATTCAAAGAGTTTCGACACGAAGTAGAAAAACAAACAGGCAAGAGTATTAAGGCATTGCGGTCAGGCCGTGGTGGCGAATACTTAAGTTATGAGTTTCAAGATTACTTGAAAGAATATGGTATTCTTTCACAGTGGACTCCTCCTAGAACACCGCAATTAAACGGTGTGTCTGAACGAATATCCTTCTGGGGATACGCATTAGACAGTGTAGTACTTATTTTGAATAAGGTTCCGTCAAAGTCTGTTGAACGGACTCCATACGAGATATGGACAGGAAGGAAACCGGGTTTCTCTTTCCTGAAGATTTGGGGATGCTGGGCATATGTTAAACGTTTGGAAGGAACCAAACTAGAACCCAAATCATATAAATGCCTTTTCGTGGGATATCCTAGGGAAACCAAAGGATATTACTTCTATCACCCACAAGAGAACAAAGTATTTGTTGCTCTGCATGTATTTTTCCTTGAGAAGGAATTTCTAGATGCAGTGGTAAGTGGGAGGAAAGTGGAGCTCGATGAAAATTGTAGTGATACTGTTCCTGGCAATGAATCAACGACGGAACATGTACAGACCATCCGGGATGAGTCTGTACCACAATCTTCATATACACAAGGACCGCGTAGGTCGGAGAGAGTCAGGACAATACCTGAGAGGTATGGGTACCTGATCTCGCCTCATGTAGATATTAATCTTATTGAGGATAATGAACCGACTACGTATGAGGAAGCAATACAGGATATTGATTCCGCTTTGTGGCAAGAAGCCATGAAGTCCGAGATGGATTCCATGTATGCCAACCAAGTTTGGACACTGGTTGATGCACCAGAAGGCGTAAAGCCTATTGGATGCAGATGGATCTTCAAGAAGAAGACCTACATGGATGGCAACGTGCACATACAAAGCTAGGCTTGTAGCAAATGGGTATCGTCAACAATATGGTGTTGATTATGACGAAACTTTCTCACCCGTTGCCATGATTAAATCCATTCGGATAATGCTTGCAATAGCTGCATATTTCGATTACGAGATATGGCAGATGGACGTTAAAACTGCTTTCCTTAACGGAAACCTTTTAGAGGATGTTTATATGCAACAGCCTGACGGTTTTATCGTACCTAGACTTGCAAACAAGGTTTGTAAGTTAAATCGATCCATTTATGGATTGAAGCAAGCATCACGGTCATGGAATCAGCGTTTTGATGAGATCATAAAAGAATATGATTTCGTGCAAAACGAAGATGACCATTGTGTATACAAGAAGACTAGTGGGAGAGCACTGACTTTTATTGTCCTTTATGTCGACGATGTATTGCTTATAGGCAATGACATTCCCATGCTAACGTCGGTGAAAGCTTGGCTTTCATTAAAATTCTCCATGAAAGATCTGGGAGAAGCAGCCTTTATTCTGGGAATAAAGATCTACCGGGATAGATCTAGAAAGCTGCTTGGACTCTCCCAGAGTACATATATTGACAAAGTGTTGAAGCGATTCGGCATGGATCAATCCAAGAAGGGATTGATGCCAATGTTACATGGTATCTCTCTGTCTAAGGATATGTGTCCTAAGACTCAAGAAGAGAGGGATAACATGAGTCGTATACCGTTCGCCTCGGGAGTCGGATCGATCATGTATGCCATGATATGTACACGACCTGATGTGTCATATACTTTGAGCATGTGCAGTCGCTATCAGGCCGATCCAGGTGAAGGTCACTGGATGGCAGTTAAGAATATCCTTAAGTATCTTAGACGAACTAAGGATGCTTTCTTAATTTACGGAGAAGGAGAACTTGCGGTATCTGGGTATGCTGATGCAAGTTTCCAAACCGACAAGGACGACTTCAAGTCACAATCTGGGTACATTTTTTGTTTGAATAACGGAGCAGTGAGCTGGAAATCTTCCAAACAAGATACTGTTGCCCATTCAACAACAGAAGCGAAGTACATTGCTGCGTCGAAAGCAGCAAAGGAGGCAGTTTGGATCCGAAAATTCCTAATCGGATTAGGAGTAGTTCCATTAGCTGCTGAGCCCGTTCCATTGTATTGTGACAATAACGGGGCTATAGCACAAGCTAAGGAACCAAGGTCTCATCAACGATCCAAGCATGTTCTTTGGCGTTACCATCTGATTCGGGAGATTATACATCGTGGCGATGTAAAGGTCGAGAAGGTCGCATCAGATAACAACATTGCAGATCCGCTAACGAAGGCTGTTTATACGCATGTGTTTGAGCGACACATACATAGTTCAGGTATTAGATGCTTGAGTGACTGGCTATAGGCCAAGTGGGAGATTGTTAGACATTATGACCCATAGCGTCACTGTTTTGTAAATGATATTGTATTATTGTACAAAATTAACTATGTGATAATGAAATTGCCTTTTGCCGTTTTGTAATTTATTTACTTTGATATATAAATGGCGAAAGTCCATATGATTAGTTCCGTATTGAGATGATATGAGACAGTATCAATACATAAAGGTTTAATCATTAAATATCCCTAGTCGGAGTATTATCGAGATCGGACATCGATAATACGGAATAGACTAGTATTGCACTTGTGCACGTTGTGAGGGCACAACAGCATAGTTCTCATATATTTAAGTATTGGATACTTATGCAAGTGCGATATGAGGTTGTGTTTTACCGATGGTACGGAAAACAGCTTCGCTCTGGATAGACCCCGCGGAATCCCATTGGTAGTATGTCTGATTGTCTATGGGAGGCCACATCAGGGTAGGTGTATATGGTCTTAACCTGAGACTTGCATCGCTAGTACTTGCGACAATCGGTAAACTTTGGTTTTGGTGGTTGGGGGTTTTAACCAGTTCTGTGTTCACCACTTCTGGGTTTATCAGGAATCGTAGTGTACTGGGTGTGATGTCAAGATGGAAGTGTCACTTCAGACATATGGAGTTGATGATCGCGCAGGATACAGAACTAGTACTCTATAAAAGGTTGCAACCGTCGGGGCAATATGACTAGGTCAGGATTGTCCGATTTAAAGAGACTAGTTGCTTGATGTCCGATATATGTTTCGTACGGGGCAGACACATCTCCAGCCCCAGGCCTAACATGTGATCGTCCGATACTGGATCGATGTATGCAATACTACGGTATACTACGCTTGATATAGATCTAATATATCCCTATAAGAATATTTCTGGAGAATTGGGTAGGCATCGCGCTTTGCTAGAAGCCAACCTTGTCTTGTAAATTGGTAAAAACGTAGTACTAGGTACGTACGTGTTCGGATCATCCGACGACCGTATTTACTGCCAACATATCCGGAGATCTCTCGGGTCGCTTCCTGAAGATTCACCTATGGTATTTGATTCGAACTTATTGATCTTGGATTAATTACGGAGAAACTTTATCTTGGATAAAATGCCTATTTAGAGAGAGAACGATTAATTTGGAATTAATCGATAAAATAATATATTCGATATATTAAACGAAATTAGATTTCGACGCGGAATTAAAATCGGATTTTAATTCGGGCAAATAAATTAATTTAGAATTAATTCGTTAGCGACGTGAATAGTGATTTCGCTAGGCGTAATTATTTAATTTACGTCGCGACGGAAATTCGTTAATTCGGAATTAGCGAAACCGAGCCCGAAAGTGTTTGCGAACATTTCGTATTTTGAAATGAGTGGGGCCCGCAAGTCACATCGCGAAGTCACATCACTTGACATGACTAGTTGATGGATGTCACAAGTCACTTTATTAAAGTGACTAGATGTCACTATTCATGAGGCAAGTTGGTGGAGGCATTTAATGCCTTTTTGGAGGGAAAAAATTCTTTGACTTTTTGCAAAGGATATACCAAATATTTGGTATTAGTTTTTTCATTATTGTTTTAGAAACAAAAATATTGAAAAGCAAAAAAGCTCTCCCTCTCTCTCAAAATGCCGAAACTACTCTAAGGCAAGGAAGAAATTTTTTCTTCATTTTCTCTTTTTCTAGCACATCTTGGAATCAAAGGAGGTGATAGGGAAACCACCTTGGAGCTTGGAATTCACAAAGCTTGGAGCTTTCATCCATTTCATCCTCTTGGCCGAAACTTCAAGGAACTTGGGGCTTCCATCTTTGTTCATCTTCTTCATCACACAAGCTTTGTAAGTATGATTCCGCCATGCTTCAAGTTTATTATATATTCATTTTGTTGTATTTCATATGCTTAATCTTTCCTTAGGACAAATAATAGAAACCAACAGGCCCCACATCACCTAGCAAATCATCACGCATTTAGCCACCACTCGACCAAGCTACAAATCAGCTCACTGCAGCCCCTAAATCCCCTCACTGCTCACGCCAATTCAGGCCCCATACAGCAGCCTATACTACTCCGTAAATAGCCTCCCTGACCACCCCATTATTTCACGCAAATAGCCTCCATCACAGCCCTTGCAGTTCACGCCAAACTACAGCACAAAACAGCAGCCCAATGCATTCAAAACGGTGACCAAAATCACCGAAACAGTGAATAAAAATTGCACTTGTAATCCTTGAGAAAACCAAGCAAACGGCAGTCCAATACCCTCCCAAAAATCACCAAAATCGACCTTAATCCACTGCCAACCGGTGAGCCATGTGGAGACTTGAATTGCAGCGAAACGAACTCAAAACAGCGGACAAAATAGCGAAACAACGAGCGAAACATCGAAACAGTGAATTAGTGGAATCACGGTGTCTTAGCCTTTCCGACGGCCGTATAACGCACCTCCAACGAATAACACAAAAGGTTAGACCTGAGGGTTTACATTACTGAATTTATTCACATGAAATAATGATTTGGAAAATATATTTTGTGGTATTTTAGCATGGATAAGTAGATTAGTATGTTGCTTGAATTGGTTCACATGAAATAATGACTTAGGAAATATGTTTAGCATGAATATTTGTTTTGGCATGTTGTTTGGAATTTATTCACATGAATAATAACTTAGAATATGTGTTTTATAATTTTTAGCATGAATAATTAATTTGATATGTTAATTAATTTAGGTTATGTAATTAATAACGTAGAAAATCATGTAGTTTATTTTTTTGTCGCATGAATGTCACTAATTAGTATGTGATGTGATTTCGGGTGAATGGAATATGTGATCTTACTTGTGGTATATTGGATGGAAACCGGGATATAAATTCCATAGTCGAATCCGAATGGACGGTATTATGGTTTGTACTCGGGATACAATGCCCCATACCACTTGAAAGATTCATGTATTTCATTTCATCCAACTTATTTTTGAGCATGATTAGGCCATTAGGGTGTTGTTTTTTACTTTAAGCATGTTTTAGTTATTTACCTTTTGTATTAGGAATTTAAATTAAGGCATGTTTAGATTACTATGTATGTAGCATGTTTGATGTGTGATGTCGGATGTTTGCCGTTATGAAAATTTACTTTCAAAGCATGCAACTTAGATTTACGCCTATAGGAATTTAAAGTAGTTTTACCAATATATTTCTTGTAGACTTGGTTAATATTACACAAATCCATCCATTACAATTGACATAAGTAAGGGACCATTCCGAACCCAACGGTTTGAGGTCTTCCCTTGCGAGGGGTGAGTGCGACCTTAAATCATTTTCCCAGTTCACATCGGGTGGCGACTCCATTATTCTCCGGTTTAGTCCCCCACGGGCTACTCCGTACTCCCAACTAGGCCTTGAGTCTAGAACAGCATGCGTCGTCCAGTTTCTGTTGTCTACAGTCTAGCGACTCCACTGGGGATAGAGAATCGGCCTCGAAATAATGTCTTGTAATGTTTGGATTTGTGTTTTAATTAACCGTGTTTACTGTGGGTTTAAGGAGTTTAATTAAAGGCATTGTTAAAGTTAGGTGATGGTTTGGTGTCTTCCTTCACTCACTACCCTTCGGGGAAAAGCTGTGAAGGCACCTAGATAATCATTATCTGTAGCTTGTTGTGATAGACTAGTTTGGAGGACTCGTTGTTTATTCCTGACACCAAGCGATAAGAGCCTAAGGGGCTTGGGTACTTAAGAGAGCCTCGCTCCACCCTCCCTCTGGGGAATCTACAACGGGAAGTCCATTCGACAGTTAGTCACACACCATAACTTGTTGACACGTACCATAAGGTATAAAAAGGTGCGTTCACTTGGTCGCTTGAACCCTTGAGTGGGGAGTCCTAGTTGTGAACAATCCTTCGTCAACCAGAGCTTTTGTTTACACTCCTAAAGCCTATATGTGAACCTTAGTTGCATGACCCTTAGAAAATATTTGATTATGCTTGTGTTTTGGACCGTAATCATTTGGATTCAGTTGGACTCTTTGTCAAAAGATGTGAACTCGTTGGGCCATTTAAACTGGGACAAGTTCATGTCCTTTTGACAATTAGGCCAAAATTTCTAAAATACCGATGGGCCAGTTTGTGTTTGTGCCTTTTAACATTTGAAGTTATTTAGTTATATTATCGCAAAAGTGTAAACCTGTTGGGCCTTTTCAACTGGGACAAGTTTGCACTGCGCAATAGTGTGAATAAATACTTTGAAATGATAACGGGCCAATCAGTGTAAATTCTTTTATGAGCTTATTTATTCCATACATTGCACCTCATGCATACATGCATCATGTTAACCCTTTGTGTCTTAAAAGACATCATAGATACCGTTTGGGTTAGAGAAGGGACAAGGCTCACTAAAAGAACAGTAACAAGCATGAGTGAATCCAATAATGAGGTATCCCGTATGGATCAGTTAGAAAATAGTCTCGCCAAGGTCACTGAACAGTTGTAAACCCTGACTACTGCTATGGCTGGTATGGCCGGGTCTCGTGCTGGAGGTAGTTCTGGGGATGTGAGGCAAGAAGAGCCTCCGAACAGGTTGGGAGATGATGTCCCCACTTTTGATGATGATATGGCAGAATATGCAGCAGGCAGAGTATCTGGGTCTCAGGTAGAATTACAGAAGCTTCGGGATCAGGTTGAGTCAGTTACCCGCAAGATGAGGGGTAAAAATGAAGTTTTGCTAGATTACGAGACGATGACATTCGAAGAGCAGCTACCAGCACAATTCAAGATGTCTGATATGGCCAGGTTTAATGGGAATGGGGATCCAAGGGTGCATCTCCGTCAGTATGTATCAATCATGAGTTCAGTTGGCCTATCTCAGCGCCAAGTGCAAAAGATGTTCGGGATGTCACTCGAAGGGGCACCCGTAGTATGGTACCATAGCCTTGACAAACAAGTTAAGGAAGACTGGAGGGAGCTAGCAGATGCTTTCTTAAAGCAATACGTCACAGACCTGAAGATTGACTTGTCACTCCGTGACTTAGAAAATATCAAGCAGAAGCAGATGAGAGCTTCAAGTAGTATGTGGATCGCTGGAGAAGCCAGCTACTGAAGATGCAGACTAGGCCCTCTGAGAAGGACCAAATCAAGATGATCATCAAGGGCACAAAGCCCTCTAGTTACAGTAAGTTGAGGAGGATGACCTCAATGATTGTAGACTTTCGGCAGTTAAGGGAAACTGTTATGGACATCGAAGAAGAAGAGGCGGAGAATAGGAAGTTTTATGGCCTAAGTAGGAGGCCTATTGGGGGGACATCGGGCACCAAACCTGTTTCTGCGGAGATTGCTACCATCCGAAACCGGAGATTCTCCAACTTGGGGAGACCCTTGTCTAAGGTGTTGGAGAAATTAAAAAGATAAGGACTTCTGAAACCCTTGGAGGCCAAACCATTACCCAATCCCCCACCATCACATTACAACCTAAACCTTTACTGTCACTTCCACCAACAGAAAGGCCATGACACTGATAATTGTACCCGACTCCGCCATGAAATCCAAGACCTGATTGACTCCAAGAAAATACCCGACCCAGAAACAGAACAGCCTGACACACACAGAAACCCTCTACCCAACTACCGTGCTGTTCCACCACCAACCTATATGATCAATTCTGGCCTCCCAGAAGACCTCGTCCTAAAATCCTTTCACCCTCAAGCCTTTTGCCTAGGAATTTGGGATAATAACAGTGAAGATGAAGTCGAGCGGAGGAAGAACTTTTGGCTTGATTTCTCTAGTAGTGATGAGGAAGAGGTGAGGGGAATGACCCGCAGTGGCCGTTTTTACAATGATGTGACAGAAAAGGTTAAGGAAGCTTTGACCGATGGAAGAGAAGTGGTGGAAAATGTAGAAGATACTGAGGGAGATACAGTACTGAAGCAGTTAAAAAAGACCCAGGCTCAGGTTAGCATCTGGGAGTTGTTGTGCACATCTCGAGAGCATAGGCAGGCCATGGTTGAGGCCTTAAGGAAGATTGTAGTGCCAGAAGACGCCAACCCAGCAATGTTTGTTGGGTCAGTACAGAAAGAAGCCTTGCAGATATCTTTTTCCGAAAAAGAACTCCATGCCGAAGGGAGAAATCATAACAGACCCTTATTTATTCGAGCTGAAGTGAAGGGTAAGAGGACTTCCTGTGTAATGGTGGATGACGGTTCATCCATTAATGTGTGCCCGCTGAAAATTCTGGCGAGATTGGGTATGAAGGCGACAGATTTAGACCCCTCCAACATAACCATCAAGGCTTATGATGACAGTAAACGCGAAGTTGAGGGTACCTTTGTGGCTATGGTCAAGGTAGGCCCAATTGAAGACGAAGTGGAGTTCATTATTCTGGACATCCCGGCCACCTTCGCTTTATTATTAGGGAGACCCTGGTTTCATAAGCTTGGAGGTGTACCCTCTACTTTGCACCAGATGATCAAGTTCCCATATGGAGGGGAGATTGTCACCATACGGGCTGAGGTGGATAATGCTGTAGCTGCCTTGGAGATCCAACCTTTTACGAGGTTCCAAGTGTCAGCCCAGGTATCAGCAACATTTGAAGAATGGGTAGACCCCAAGGTGGCAAGGATTATGGAAAAGATGAAGTTTGAGCCAGGCCAAGGCTCGACATTGCCAGATTTCAAAGGGCAGAATACTCGAAGAGGTTTGGGGTACCAATCTGATGAAGACAAGCCGAAAGCCAAGAAGAAAATGCTGAACTTGATGGAGTGCTTTGTAAAGGCTTCATGGTATCAAGGGGAGCCTGGACCGGTAGAGGTTAACGGGGTTATAGTGCCTGGGTTTGAGATCTTCCAGGACATGTTGGGAAAGAAGCCAATGGTGGAAGAAGCTGCGAAGAAAGAAGAAGAGAATTGGGAAGAAGAACTGATGTCGTTGGAGGGCTTGACCCTTGAAGAGGATAAAAAGCCTGAGAAAGACCCAGCTACAGAGGAGGAAATTTCTGTAGGTGACGAAGACATTTACCTTCCTGATTTGTTTGAATGTACTTCCGCTTTATCCAGTAATAAAGATATTTCTTTTGCCTACTTGCCTGAGTCATTTTCATATACTCTGCACGAATAAAGCATATTTGATATCAGCTCGGCCAAAACTACTGCATTTAATCTCGGCACACCTGAGAATCCCAGGGAAATTCTGATTGCAAGTGAGGTTACTTCCGAGGAGAATGAGGAATTAGAAAAAGTGTTGGTAAAATATGCCAAAGTGTTTGCTTTGTCTTATGAGGATATGCCTGGGGTCGATAGAGGTATAGCCCAGCATACGATACCAACTTATCCGAACATGAAGCCAGTGAAGCAGAAACTCCGACGGATGAGACCTGAGTGGGCAGAAAAAGTCAGAGAAGAGGTTAAGAAACAGATAGATGTGGGGTTCCTTGAAGTAGTAAAGTATCCTGAGTGGTTGGCAAATATTGTGCCGGTGCCGAAGAAAGATGGGAAGGTCAGAATGTGTGTGGATTACAGGGATCTTAATAAGGCATGCCCGAAAGATGACTTTCCTCTACCGCATATAGATGTATTGGTTGATAGTGCAGCTTTGTTGGCCATGTATTCATTTACAGATGGGTTTTCAGGGTACAATCAAGTTCTCATGGCAGAGAAAGATAAGCACAAGACTGCCTTTGTTACTGAGTGGGGTACTTACTGTTACAAAGTAATGTCGTTTGGGCTTAAGAATGCAGGGGCCACTTATCAACGGATGGCCACTACTTTGTTTCATGACTTAATGCATAAGGAGATTGAGGTGTATGTGGATAACATGATGGTGAAATCAGAGACAAGGGTCGGGCATATTGAGGCACTTGAGAAGTTCCTTCAGAGGGTCGACAAGTACAATTGAGATTGAACCCAAGAAATGTGTGTTTGGGTAACGTCAGGGAAACTGTTGGGACATACAGTTGGAATGAGAGGATAGAAGTAGACTCTGAGAAGATCAAGTGATCACCGAGATGCCAGCACCGAAGACAGAAAAAGAGGTCAGGACATTCCTTGGGAAGATTCAGTATATCAGTCGGTTCATCGCCAAGTTGACTTCAGTTTGTGAGCCCATCTTTAAGCTGTTGAGAAAAGATCAACCAGTAAAGTGGAATGAACAGTGTCAGACAGCCTTCGACAGAATCAGAGAGTATTTGGTAAAGCCACCTGTTTGAAACCCTCCGAGACCGGGGGAAAGCCTTTGGTACTGTATTTGGCTATAGAGTCAGAAGCATTGGGAGCAATGATGGTACAGGCAGATGAGACGGGGGTAGGGGTGATGAGTATGGTTTACTATCTGAGTAAGAAGATGCTCCCGTATGAGGCTCGTTATCAAGAGGTAGAGAAGATCTGTTTGGCAGTAGTATGGGCTTCCAGAAAGTTACGGCATTACTTCCAGTCCTACAAGATCCAGGTAGTGGCGAAAGAGAACCCTTTGAAGTATCTGCATTCAGTGCCGTCACTAGTGGAAAGTTGGGCAGATGGTTAGTATTGTTGACAGAGTTTGACATTGAGTACCTCACCTCCAAGGTAATCAAAGGGCGAGCAGTGGCGGAATTCCTAGCACTACAGCCTATCGAGGGGGATCAGTATAAGTTTGAGTTCCCATGAAGAAAGAAATCAGTGCTATAGTAGTTCAGGGATGGAAATTGTACTTCGACGGAGCAGTTAATTACAAAGGAGCCGGGATTGGAATTGTGATAGTGACCCCCGAGGGAGAAACTTTTGCCCATGGCCAAGAGGTGACATTCAGAGTAACAAACAACATGGCCGAATATGAAGCATGTGCTTTTGGGTTGACTGCATTGATAGCCTTGAAAGCCGAAAGTGTGGAGGTCTACGGAGATTCGATGCTGGTAATCCGTCAGTTGCAAGGGGAATGGGAATTGAAAGAGGAACGGTTGAAGCCCTATGTTTTCCACCTCAGAGAGTTGGCACAGGCCATCCCCAATTGTAAGTTTCAGCACTTGCCGCGAGAAGAGAATCAGATGGCAGATGCACTGGCCACACTTGCAGCTACTTGGGAAAATCCAGAGAAGTTAGTGATGAGACCGTTGGTATTGACTACAGCAAACATGCCGATTTATGAGACATAGAAAGTTCTAGAAGTGGAAATTGACGACAGTAAACCTTGGTACCATGACATTCAAAGGTATCTAGAGCACGGGGAATTCCCAGAAGGGGCAGGCAGAGAAAAGATTAGATTGGCCATTTAGAAGTTGGCCTCTCAGTATGTGATCTTGAAAGGAGAACTGTACAAAAGGCAAGCAAACGGCATTCAGTTGAAATGTTTGAGAAAAGAAGAAGCTCAGAAAGTGATGGAAGAGGTACATGCCGGGGTATGTGGTCCGCACATGAATGGGTTGAACTTGTCCCGCAAGATAGTGAGACAAGGTTTTTACTGGTCGACTATGGAGACATACTGCGCAAAGATGGTGAAACACTGTCATGATTGTCAGGTACATGGTAATTTGAATCATTTGCCACACAAAGAGTTGCATGGGTTATCGGAGCCGTGGCCTTTCTCAGCATGGGGATTGACATGATCGGGGAAATCCGACCAAATGCATCTAATGGGCATCGCTTCATAGTAGTAGCAGTGGATTACTTCTCAAGTGGGTAGAAGCTGAGTCGTTCCGGAACGTTACCGCAAAGTAGATGGCCAAGTTCATAGCACGGAACCTCATCTGTCGCTATGGTATGCCACACCACGTGGTCACGGACAATGGGGTACAGTTTCAAGGAGAGACGAAGGCAATGCTACAGAGGTACGAGATAGGCCATCATAAGTCATCACCTTACATGCCACAGACGAATGGGGCAGTAAAGGCAGCCAACAAGACTGTAAAGACAATTCTGGCTAAGATGACGGAGAACTGCAGGGATTGGGCTGAGAAACTACCATATGCCTTGTGGGGGTATAGAACATTAGTCAGAACAGCAACGGGTGCAACACCTTACTCCTTGGTGTATGGAATGGAAACGGTACTACCAGTGGAAGTGGAAATATAGTCTATGAGGGTACTGGCAGAGACAAAGTTACCTGAGTCAGAATGGGCTGCACAGAGATTTGATCAGTTAGCACTGTTAGATGAGAAGAGGATGAGATCTTTACATCACATGCAATTGTACCAGAAGAGACTAGCCCGGGCCTTCAACAAGAAAGTACGTCCTACAAATATCAGAAGGGTGATTTGGTACTTAAGCAGTCGAGGCCGTCGACGACAGACCCGAGGGGAAAGTTCAGACCAAACTGGGAAGGACCCTACATTGTATAAAAGGTAATGAGGAACGGAGCAGTGAAGTTGTCAGACTTGGAAGGTAATGAGTTCACCGAGCCAATCAACGTAGACAAGTTGAAACTGTACTTTGTCTAGGGAAGACGGAGTAGCTACCCGAGGAACGGGCAGAAGACCTAACCCAACGGGATAAGAAATTCACTCTTGCATACATACATATAACAAACTTGCATCTTGTCCCCTGTGTTTTGTTTTTATCCACAGGTTTGAAAAAAAAAAAAGCAATAAAGATCAAAAGACGGCCTAAGCACCCAGGACGACATTAAAGCCACATTGACAGATGGATTTTGATCACATCTGGCTGAAGACGATGAATTTAACGATAACAGGGAGGCAACTCATGCACTTTGTTGTGATTACTATTTTTATGTTTCGTGTAAACATGTTGTAGAATTTTTAATTTTGTGTGTTATTTTATAGGAAAAGCACAAATGAAGCATTTTTAAGACAGAAGAATGGTGTTTGACAATAATAAAGATGGGAGCTGATTCATTAGTGATGGCTGAGTAAATCCTGGTGGATTTATATACAAAGCAAGTGGCGTATTGAGTACACAATTCCTTTGCCTTAATTATTGCTTTTCTTTTATTAACTTCTTTTATTTTCGTAGACAGGATCCTGAGACTTTTTTGACTTCTCACGACTTCTTTTGTTGTTTAGCTAACAAACGTCTTGTGGAAGATATTAGTGTTATTATTACTCACCCTTTTCAGGTACTATAAATTCAACTCATCATCGCACTAATGAAGGCACCCAGATTTGAGAAAGAAATACATAAAAGAAAGAAAATGGAAGCCACTTCAAGAAGACGAGTTGAAACTATTTGTGTGTTTTACAGTACCAGTGTGGGTACTAAACCACAATACGTAGAGGCAGCACAAGAATTGGGTCGAGTCATTGCTGAACGAAATATGCACTTAATATACGGTGGAGGCAATCTTGGACTGATGGGAGTCGTTTCAAAGGCTGTAAATGACGGAGGCAGTCCTGTTCTGGGAATCATCCCAAAACCTTTGGCAGAGGCGAATCTGATAGGACCATCAAACGGAGAGGAATTGCTCGTGCTGGGAATGTCAGAGCGACTGGTGGAAATGATTAACCGTGCAGATGCTTTTATTGCTCTACTAGGAGGCTTGGGCACGTTGGAGGAAATCTTTATAGTGCTATCTTGGGTGAACCTGAACATACACCAGAAACCACTTGGATTGTTCAACGTTGATGGATTTTATGATTTTTTGTATGTGTTTCTTGAAGACAACCGGAAAAATGGGTTCGTAACAAAACCCATGAACGAACTCCTTTTCACAGCCAGAACTGCCCAGGATTTGATTGACCAAATCTTAGCCTTTGAACCACATATGGACCCTATCCTTTCCAAGATCAAATGGTCCGAGGACGATCGTGGTAAAAAGCGCAAGCTGAATCTGGATCTTAACCTCTAGTCTTCTGTATTCTGAATGGATTGATCTCAGCTAGACCCGCGAGCACTTGATTGCGGGATCCTAGTAGTAGAAGCCTGAGTTGTTAGCGAGGTGACTAGTTGAAGAGATGATGGATCGGTGAATGACCATTTTCCTGGGTGTCCACACTTGTTTACTGATGCTATGATATATGATATGGTTAGAAATAAAAAAAAAAATAGACCACCTATAACCGATAAGCGTGAAGCTACCCATGGGTGAGTATTAGGACCACCATGAGGAGAAATGCTACCTTAACGGATAGGTGTGTCAGAAAAAGAAAGAAAAGAAAAAATGAAAAATGAAAATGAAAAGAAAGAGACAAAAGAAAAAAAAGACGAAAACCATATCATGTTGAGTATGAGGAAGTAATCACAGAATGTGATTAAGATATCCAAGTTGGTTTAGACCCACCGGTTTTATTCTCCGAAGCAAAATCATCGAGTTGGCCTACTTAAGGAACAAGCTGCGAAAGAGCCTTGGCACACACACACGAGGAGTCTAGCTCAGATCGCCAATTCAGATGATTGGACTCAAGTATATCGAGTACTTTAAAGATTCATTGGTCTTGGCATGAAGCATTCGTTGAGGACGAAAATATGTTTAGCTATCAGGATTGTCTCGAGGAGAGCAGCAGTATAGTTTGAAAATAAATCATTCACATATGTATCAGTCTTTGTTGAGTATGGCAATCTGGGGGCGAAACCCACATCACTATCAGTCTTTGCCGGGTACGACATTTTGGAGGCGAGGCCCACATCATTATCAGTCTTTTTCAGGTACAGCACTCCGGGTATGGAGATATAAGATCATCACATCATCATCAGTATCAGTATCTGCCGGGTACGACATTCTGGGGGCGAGGCCCACATCAGTTCATATCAGTATCTGCCGAGTAAGGAATTCTGGGGGGCGAGGCCCACATCAGTTCAGTATCAGCTTTGTCGGGTATGGCATTCTGGGGGCGAGGCCCACATCAGTTCAGATCAGCATCTTGCCGGGTATGACACTCTGGGGGCGAGGCCCATATCATCACCAGTATCAGTTTCGGGGAGGAGTCCCAGGGTCGAGGTACCCCCATTGTCAGGTGTTGTTCCGAGTCGAGGTGCCCACTACATCATCAGTTCCAGGGTGAGGTCCCTATTGTCAGCGGTGTTGGGTCGAGGTACCCCCGTTGTCGGTTGTAGTTCCGGGTCGAGGTGCCCAGGGTCGAGGTGCCCGCTACATCACCAAACCAGTTCGAAGCAGCAAGCAAACCAGGTGGCAACTGGCGAGCCAGGTAAGTAAAAATGCATTGCATAGACTTTGATAGGATTATCACTGTTACACACTGCACAAGTCCCATCAAAGTGGGGGCGACTGTAGGCATTGCACTTTTGCATACCAAACCCAATGATGAGTCTCGTAAGGAGGCACTACCGTTAAGTCGTGGAAGTCGCGGAAAATGGTCGTTGGAAAGGAGAAGTCAAGAGATAATACATTTTGGAATTAATTCACTGAGTTCGCTCAAAGTTTGCTTGCTAAAAGTCTGTTTCAAAGCGTGGCTACAACCCGAAAATCACCGCAAACCCTTCCAAGCCCACCTAGACACCCAAATCTGCATCCAAAGCCCATTAAACTAAAACCAACCAAACACCAAGCCCACCACCCTTGAGGCCCACGACCATGACACCAAATTTCACCCTCCTTGCACTATTCCAATATGATTTACCCTTCTACCAATTCACTTTAACCTTTGCCCTCACCTTTTACCTTGGTATCAATTTTCCAAACCATTTATTAAACCAATCCTACACCATTTAATAGCCTCCCTCACCAAGTAAAACATCTCCCCCACACCATTAAAATCCATACCTCACCCATACCTCACTCATTCAAACCCATACCTCACTCATTCAAACCCATACCACACCCATTCCTATGCCCATACTCCCACCATGCAACAACCACTCCCCCGTTTGCCTATATAAACACTCATTTTTCTACCTTGGAGGAGCTAGCACATACTTAGCACACACCTAGTACATATCAAGCACACATTGATAAAAAGACTTAGCATTTTTGAAGATCAAAACAGCCCCCTTATCTCCCTTGCAACATACGCCCAAGTCAGTCCCTCATTCAGTCCTTGTTCACGCATACATTGCCTCATTCACCGCCAAACTCTCGCCTGGCCTCTGAACCTTCACGTCCACTTGCCTCATCACACGCACCTGCCTCCTTAGCCAAACACACAGAACCTTCATTCACGTAGCAACTCGGCTCACACACCACAACAAGCCATCTGTCCTTCACAAAGAATGCCTCTTCACTCACGCTAAGTCCCACATCGCCTGGCCACTTAACCTTAGTCTTCAACACATTCAGCGCACCTGCCAACAACAAACCCTTCCAACACGCCACCTGCCCTTGCCATTCACCAGCATGTCCAACAGCCTCACGTGAAGCCCCCCCACTCACTAAATACAGTCAACAACATCACACGGCCCCACATCACCTAGCAAATCATCACGCATTTAGCCACCACTCGACCAAGCTACAAATCAGCTCACTGCAGCCCCTAAATCCCCTCACTGCTCACGCCAATTCAGGCCCCATACAGCAGCCTACTACTCACGTAAATAGCCTCCCTGACCACCCCATTATTTCACGCAAATAGCCTCCATCACAGCCCTTGCAGTTCACGCCAAACTACAGCACAAAACAGCAACCTAATGCACTCAAAACGGTGACCAAAATCACCGAAACAGTGAATAAAAACTGTACTTGTAAATCCTTGAGAAAATCGAGCAAACGGCAGTCCAATACCCTCCCAAAAATCACCAAAATCGACCTTAATCCACTGCCAACCGGTGAGCCGTGTGGAGACTTGAATCGCAGCGAAACGAACTCAAAACAGCGGACAAAACAGTGAAACAACGAGCAAAACATCGAAACAGTGAATCAGTGGAACCACGGTGTCTTAGCCTTTCCGACGGCCGTATAACGCACCTCCAACGAACGACACAAAAGGTTAGACCTGAGGGTTTATATTACTGAATTTATTCACATGAAATAATGATTTAGAAAATGTATTTTGTGGTATTTTAGCATGGATAATTAGATTAGTATGTTGCTTGAATTGGTTCACATGAAATAATGACTTAGGAAATATGTTTAGCATGAATATTTGTTTTGGCATGTTGTTTGGAATTTATTCACATGAAATAATAACTTAGAATATGTGTTTTATTAATTTTTAGCATGAATAATTAATTTGATAGGTTAATTAATTTAGGTTATGTAAATTAATAACGTAGAAAAGCATGTAGTTATTTTTCTGTCGCATTGAATGTCACTAATTAGTATGTGATGTGATTTCGGGTGAATGGAATATGTGATCTTACTTGTGGTATATTGGATGGAAACCCGGATATAAATTCCATAGCCGAATCCGAATGGACGGTATTATGGTTTGCACTCGGGATACAATGCCCCGTACCACTTGAAAGATTCATGTATTTCATTTCATCCAACTTATATTTGAGCATGATTAGGCCATTAGGGTGTTGTTTTACTTTAAGCACGTTTTAGTTATTTACCTTTTGTTTTAGGAATTTAAATTAAGGCATGTTTAGATTACTATGTATGTAGCATGTTTGATGTGTGATGTCGGATGATTGCCGTAATGAAAATTTACTTTCAAAGCATGCAACTTAGATTTACGCCTATAGGAATTTAAAGTAGTTTTACCAATATATTTCTTGTAGACTTGGTTAATATTACACAAATCCATCCATTACAATTGACATAAGTAAGGGACCATTCCGAACCCAACGGTTTGAGGTCTTCCCTTGCGAGGGGTGAGTGCGGCCTTAAATCATTTTCCCGGTTCACACCGGGTGGTGACTCCATTATTCTCCGGTTTAGTCCCCCGCGGGCTACTCCGTACTCCCCAACTAGGCCTTGACTCTAGAACAGCATGCGTCGTCCAGTTTCTGTTGTCTACACCGATATACCACAAGAAAGAACACATATCCATTCACCCAACGGCCACAACATAAATCAAATAACGACTCTCATGCAAATTAAATTTAACAAATAATTAAAAGAAACGAAAGATAATAAATAAAAGGGTGCCCTCAGGTCTTACCTTTTAAGTCGCTTTCCGGGAGTGCGTTTCACGGTGCCGGAAGGGTAATCATTTCCGCTGCTTTCACTGGTCCGCTGTTTCTGTTGTTTTCATTGTTCACACTCGCGGTCTCCGCTCGCTGTTTTCTCTATTTTTCTCACTGTTTTAACTCGTTGTTTTCTCTATTTTTCATCGCAGTTTTCAATCTATTTTTCAGGGTTTGTTTTTGGTACGGTGGAGGGCTATTGTTCACGCATGCATGGACTGCATGTAGGACGTTTGAAGACTTATTATGGTGCGCATATGAGGGTAGTTTCAGGGACAATTCTGGACAGTTTCAAGCGTATTTCCACGGCTATTTTGGGACGTTTTTGTCTCGGCTTGTTGGCTGATTGCGAGGCAGATTTTATTAGTGTTTTACGTGAGAGAGGGGAAGCTGGGACGTGAGAGAGGTGAAGGTCTGCGTGAGTGTAGTGAAGACTGATGTGGTGAGCATGTGGAAGGTTTAGTGGGCAGGTCAAGGGCTGTTGAAGGTTAGCATGGAGTGTGTTAACGTGTGGCTGCGTTTGTTTGTTTCTGAGAGTGGCGTTTGTGGGCTTCACGTGAGTCGTTAGGGTTTATTTTTGATTGTTGTTGTCTTGTTGCCGTGTGTGGTTTGGAGGGAGCTTTGCTTGGTCAGTGAGAGGGGGGTTCGTTGGGTTTAACGGAAGCCATGGCAGTGTGAAGCTCAGAGGGCCTGCCGATTGTGTTTTTGTGAGGCAGAGTTTGTCTTTACGGGTGGCTTGTGTTTATCGTGTGAATGACTTGAGTGTATTGAGTGTATCTTTTGCCGAGTGAAGGAGAGAGGAGGGACGATGAGAGAAGTCAGGCAAGCGAGAGATTGGTGGCGTGAGGTCTGGTTGAGTGAAAGTGGGGGGCATGTGGTCACGTAAAGGGCTGTGCATGGCTGTGAGTGGGGTTAGGGTTGAGAAGCTTATTGTTGTCGGTTTGTTGAACGTGAGGCAGTGTGTGTCGAGAAGAAAGAGTGGCTGCGTGAAGGATGTGTCGTCTGGTTTGTGATTAGCGTGAAGCTTGAAGGGTTCAGTTTAGGGTTTTTAGTGCGGTGTTTACCGAGAGAGATCAGAGTGCTGCGTGGTGTTGAGAGAATAGAGGACGTGACTTAGGGTTTCATTTTCGTGTGAAGATGTGTGTGAATGTGCCAGTGTCTTGTGAAGAAAAGAGAGAGGATTAGGGTTAGGGTTTGTGCATGGTTTTTAAATAGGGAAAGAAATGTGATGTGAATAAGATGGATTTGATTTAATTATGTAAAAAATGGAAGGAAAATGTGTATTTTAGGAGGGGGTTCTATTAAATTAGGTGATTGATTTAATTAAATTAGGAATGAATTATTTTGATGGAAGTGAATGATTTAATTTTGGATTTAATTTTAATTTATTTAATTTAAATTTGAATTAGTTTTAATTTGTGAATTAAGATTTCAATTTAATGGTTATTTGATTTAATTTCAATTTAGTTATTTTATTTTAATTTCATTTCAATTAATTATTTAATTTATTTGATTGATTTTAGTTTAATTGGTTTCAATTGATTTTAGTTTAATTGGTTTTAATTCAATTCATTTCAATATAATTTGTGTTTAATTTAATTGCTTTTGATTTTAGTTTGATTTAATTTGTGTTTAATTTGTGACATATATTTTAAATGTTTTAATTATTTAATTTGTGAGATGTGTTTGGTGTGTTTTAAAATAGAGGTCCAACAAGCGAACCCGAAGCGAAACAAGCGAGTTAAATCCGACCAAATGCTAATTTCCAACTTTACCCTTCCAACGTCCGTTTCCCGCGACTTTCATGACTAAAGAGGTAGTGCCTCCATACGAGACTCATCATCGGGCTGATATGTAAAAATGCAATGCCTACAATTTGATCTTGACTTGTTTTGAACAAGATTGGACTTAAATGATCAAAATTGAAATCTTATGGCCTTCACGGTAATTTGAAGAAGAAAATACGGTATTTTCGATTGCTAATGTATTTTGATGTGTAGGACATGTTAAAATTATTTTGGTATTGATTTGCAATCACTCGGAATTGTGTTTGACAATTTAGGGACCAATATGATCAAATGCAAAGTTTAGGGGCTTTTCGATAATATTGAAAAATTCTGATTTTTTTGGGTAAAAAATAAATTTTGTTGAGTATTGAATGATTAAAATAAATTATTTTATTTTAATTACTTAAGAAAAATAAAAGAAATAAGGAAAATTTGATTTTCGGCATTCCGCTATGTACCTGAAATACTGTCTAAAACCCCAACAACAATGTGTGCCTCTCCAACTCCTAGATAGCGATAAAATTTTCACACAACCCATCTATTACGTCTAAGTGGTAGATCCTTCTGGTGAACTTGCATCTAATGTTCAGATGTCGAAGGTGTTATGTGCTTTGCAATTTTCGTTGACGATAATGCGCTGGTCGAACCAGCAAGTAACTCATTGTGAACACCTTACTACGAGGTTTAATAAAATATCCAAAATTCATCATAATTTCAAATTCTAAAGTTTCCATGACTGAAATTGATAAAATATTCATAAGTGTGTTATGTGTAATTATTAAAGTCATTTTAAAAAAAATTAATAAAATAAAAAATGAAAATTGTCAAACTTCCACCAAACATGCTTGCATGTTTGTTGGAGGATTTGGTTCCATGTTTGGTGCCATGTTTGATGCCATGATTAGTGCCATGTTTGGTGGAAGCCTATAGATTTGCCTATAAATACCAAGCTAAACTTTGTAAATTTTTCATGCTTTCTTTGGAGGAATTTTTCATGAAAATCTAAAGAAAAATGTCTTCTATATTTATTTAAGTTTTCTTGTATTTTCTTTTTATTTATTTAATAAAATTTTGTGTGTTTTCATTTACAGCATGATCAGGTAATCTTGTTCTACTGGGGTGAAAAGGTGAGACTTTTAATATAATAAATTAGATTAATCTCTCTTATTTTAATTAAAATTTGGATTAATTAGTTACCGCCTATATGGCCGATTTAGGTGACAACCTTATTTACCATCTATATGGTCGGTTTTACATTCCAGACGTAGTTTTCGCTTACATGATCAGTTTAGGTAATAACCTTGTTACCGCCTATATGGTCGGTTGGACTTAATTGAGATAATTGGAATTTTCGCCTTTATGGTCTGGTTAAATATAATTAATTAATCGGTAAACATTGACAATAAGGGAGATTTCTAATTTTTGAAATATTAAAAGTGGATCATTTAACCTCATCATTTTCTTTCATTATTGTAATTTTACTTTTATTTATTTTCAAGTTAATTTTTTATGATATTTTGTTTAATTAAGTTTTTAGTAATCTTAGGTATATGTTGTAACTAAATACATAATCTGGGGTTGTGATGAATTCCAACTCACCAGTTTATAAGGGGTTATTTTATGTCATAGGTAATATAATGTTTATTTATTAAGTGTTAAGCTTAATGCTTTTGTGAACTAGCCATTAATAAGATTGATTTGGTAACTTAAAATAAACTTGACGAAGGAATTTTAGGTTTCAGCCTTAGACTTAATAGCCTACGATCTCTCTTAAGGATTAGATAGCCCTAATAAATTTCCTTCCAGGATAGACATATACCTGTCAGGCGGGGGTAGCCTCAATTGGAACTTAATTATATGAATTCAGGTAACTTGGTTGACATAGACATATGATTAATTGGGTTATTTGGGTATTTGCACCTGACCATCGACATAGGCTTTTGCATAATTTCATGTTCAGGTTAATAAACCGATATATTGCATAAAACTGAGATGACCATATCATCTTTAAATAGATATTAGAAGAATTCACAACCCTAGATATTTTTATAATATTGATTTTACCTTTAATTTACCTTCGTACTGTTTTATTTAATTGTCTTTAATTTAAAATCACCATCCAATTAACAATGATATCTATTAGATACTCGTAAATATTCAACGTCATAAATTAATTACCTAGGTATTAAGCCCTCGTGGGATCAATACATTTTATACTACTTGAGCGATACATACACTTGATTAATATGAGTGATTTCACTAATCAAGTTTTGGCACAGTTGATGGGGACTTATTTATCTTTTACTATTAATTTTGGGGTTAGATACCTTTACTTGTGTCTAATTTGTTTTTACTTATTATTTTTTTTCTTGTGTTTCAGGTTCTTAGACACTACATGAGAAGAACCATAAGCTTTGAAACCCGTCCGCTTGACCCTGAAATTGAAAGAACAATTAGACAGTTGAGAAGGGAAATGAGAAAAGGCCAAGAAACACTGATCAATATGGAGCCTGAATTTTTGGAGGTTGTGCCACCAATTCCCATTCGATATAAAACTATTTCGGTTGTTAACGGCTTCATTTCATGTGTTGTACTTCCTCCCTTACCAGTAAATACGTGTGACATCAAAACATGCATCCGGATGATACATCAATCAGTTCAGTTTGAGGGGAATACAACTGAAGATCCTAATGCCCATATCAGTAACTTCCTTGAAGTTTACCGCACCTTCAATTACAAACGAGCGGCTGAAGAAGTAATGAGACTACGTGTTTTTCCATATTCTTTGAAAGATAGAGCTAAGGCTTGGCTAAATTCACTACCAGCAGGTTCCATCATAACTTTGAAGACTCTAGCCACCAAATTCTTTGTAAATTACTTTCCACTAGCCAGAACTGTAAAGTTAAGGAATAACATAACATCATTTGTGCAACATGACTCAGAATTCCTCTATGAAGCTTGGGAAAGATACAAGGACTTTCTCCTGAAATGTCCTCACCATGAGATTGCAAAGTGGCTACGAGTCCAAACCTTCTACAATGGACTTTATGGACTGAAGAGAACCATAATTGATGCTGCTGCTGGAGGAGCTTTAATGGCCAAAGGAGAGGATCAGGCCTGGGACCTAATCGAAGAATTGGCCAATAAAAATCCTTTATGGCCAATAGAAAGGATCATGATCCAACGAATCGCAGGAATTTATGAAATTGGAGCCAACACAATAATAAATGCTAAGCTGGATCAGATATGCAAATTCATGGAAACTCTTAGCATGTAGGGTAATGCTGGATCCATAAATTCACCATATGGAGGAGCACTAGAGACAAACCAACATGATAACGCGGTGAATTATGCCAATAATTTCAACAGAAAGGAGAACAATCCATATTCCAGCACCTACAACCCAGAGTGGAGGAACCATCCTAATTTCGCATGGAGCAATACTTTAGGGCAAAGGAACAATCCACCACCCAGATTCCAACATCAAAACAAAGGCCAGGAGTATGAAAAAGAACCAGGAATAATAGAAGTGTTGGCTCACTTGAAAAAGCTAGAAGTAAAATACCACTCTCAAGCAACGTCATATGATGCTATGTTTCAATCACAAGTAGCATTAATTAAAAGCCAAGCAGCATCTTTGAAAACTCTAGAGAATCCAATAGGACAATTGGCCAATGCTCAGAGTTAAAGACCGTAAGGTAACCTTCCTAGCAACACAGAACCAAATCCAAGGAACCGAGGGAATGAGCAATGTCAAGCCATTACATTGAAAAGCAATACTGAAATAACAAAAATATTAGAGTCAAGGTATCCACTGAGGAAGTTCCAAAAGAAAGCAGTGAAGCAGAACCACAGATAGAGGAAAAAAAAGCAAAAGCAAATGATCAAGAAAAATTCACTCTACCTCCACCTTTTCCATGTATCGAAGAAGAAATGGCCACCTTATTACTCTGTAGCTTGCTGACATATCGCTCATATTTTCGAGAGGTGTAGTGGAAGATGTATTGGTTAAATTCGATAAATTCATTTTCCTTGCGGATTTCATTATCCTTGACATGGAAGAAGACAAATATGTACCTATCATCCTGAGAGACCATTCTTGGCTACATGTCGAACTTTATTGATGTACAAAAAGGAAAACTAACCATGAAAGTGCAGTACCAAAAGTTACATTCAATATTTTCAAAGCCATGAAATTTTTGAATGACGAAGTGAGGAGGAATGTTTCAGAATTGATGTTTTATATAGTATCATCTAGGATATGGATGCATTGCAACTTTCCACGGAAAACTTGAAGTTTGCATCACCACATGATTAATTTCGAGCTAGATGATGATATTCTGGAATGTATCAACTATCTTGACAAACCCTTTCACTTCAAATCGACACCACATATGGAAAGTTTGGAATTACCGAAAAAGAAGCGAATCAAGCCCTCGATTGTAGAACTACCGCAACTGGAACTAAAGCTACTTCCGAGCCATCTCAGATATATATTTTTAGGAAACTCTTCTGATTTACCTGTGATTATTTCTTCATCGCTAAAATTCTGATGGATTAGTCCATCATTTTGCTTGCACAAAATTCTGATGAATGTCGAGAACAAAGCCACAGTGGAGCATCAATGGAGACTAAATCCAATCATAATGATGTTGTGAAGAAATAAATTATCAATGGTTGGATGCCGGCATCATCTACCCCATCTCTGATAGCACATGGGTGAGTCCTATGTAATATGTGCCAAAGAAAGAAGGAATAATTGTAGTCACAAATGAAAGAACGAGCTGATTCCAACAAGAACGGTGGCTGGATGAAGAGTATGTATGGACTACATGAAGCTGAACAAATCAACAACGAAAGATCATTTCCCATTACCATTCATTGACCTGATGTTAGACAGATTGGCGGGACATGAGTTCTATTATTTTCTAAATGGATACTTGGGGTACAATCAGATTGCCATTGCCCCAGAAGATCATGAGAGAAAACCAATTTTACATGTCCATATGGTAGTTTTACTTTCCGTAGGATGCCTTTGGACTATGTATTGCTCCTGCCTATATTTCAATGTTGCATGATGGTCATCTTCTCAGACATGCTGGAAAAAAGTATGAAGGTTTTCATGGATGATTTTTTTGTGTTTGGAGACTCATTCGACCACTGTGTACAAAATCTAGAAAAGGTGTTAAAAAGATATAAGATACCAACCTGGTACTCAACTCGAAGAAATTCCACTTCATGGTGTAGGAAGGCATCGTACTGGGACATCAGATCTCACAAAAGGGAATCGAGATAGACAAAGCAAGGATCGAAATAATAGAAATATTATGTCCACCATCAACTGTCAAAGGGATTCACAGTTTTCTCGGACATGCAGGCTTTTATAGGAGATTTATTAAAGACTTCTCCAAGATTGCTAAACCTCTGTGCAATCTGCTGGAGAAAGACGTGCCTTTCAACTTCACCAAATAATTCCACAAGATTTTGGGATCTTGAAATAGAAGTTTGTCTCTGCCTCTATCATAGTAGAGTCGGATTAGACCCTTCCATTTGAGGTGATGTGCGATGCTAGTGATTTTACTGTAGGTGCAGTTTTGGGACAACGCAAAGCAAAAATTTTCCATACCATTTACTATCCAGCAGAACTTTGAATGAAGCTCAACTCAACTACATATAACTGAAAAAAGAGTTGCTCGTAGTTGTATTTACTTTTGATAAATTCTGCTCCTATCTGTTGGGTCCCAAAGTGGTGGTCTACACAGATCATTCAGCAATCAAATACCTGATCACGAAAAAAGATGCCAAACTTAGATTGATCTATTGGGTGCTTCTTACGCAAGAATTTGACGTAGAGATCTGAGACAGGAAAGAGATAGAAAATGGAGAAGCAACTGGCAATTAACTGACAATCAAATAAACCTTTCCAGATAAACAGTTATTTGCCATGAAAAAACAGGAAGTTCCTTGGTATGCTGACTATGTAAACTACATAATATCGGGAAAATAATCACTGGAATGGAAACATCAGCAACGAAAGAAGTTCTTCAAAGAAGTCAAGCACTATGTTTGGAATGTATTGTACTTGTTCAAACACGGTGTTGATCAATTACTGAGATGTTGTGCTCCACAGGAAGAGGTTAATAGTGTCTTACAGATTGTCATTCATCACTATACGAGAGACACTTCAGCGGGAATAAAACTACAGCCAAAGTCCTACAATCGGGTTTGTTTTGGCCCACTCTGTTTAAAGATGCTTACTTATTTGCTCTTCAATGTGACAAGTACTAGAGAACGGTAAATATTTCGAGGAGAAATGAAGGACCTCTGCAAAACATTCTAGAAGTGGAGATATTTGATGTATGGGGGATTGATTTTATGGGACCCTTTGTTCCATCATTCAAAAAATTGTACATACTAGTTGTAGTAGACTATGTCTGTGAATGAGTTGAAGCAATAACATTGCCATCAAATGATTCAAAAGTGGTGATAAAATTCCTTAAAAAGAATATTTTCACTCACTTCGGAACACCTCGGGTGATTATCAGTGATGGAGGCACACATTTCTGCAACAGAAATTTCTATGCACTCCTATCCAAATGCGGAGTTACTAATAAAGTTTCCATTACCTACCATCCATAGTCAAATGGAAAGTTGAAGTTTCAAACAGGGAGATCAAAAGAATCTTGGAGAGAATTGTTGTATCAACAAGGAAGTTTTGGTCTACAAAACTAGATGATGCACTATGGGCCTATCGAACAGCTTACAAGACACCCATTGGTATGTCCCCATATCGGATAATGTTTGAGAAAGCGTGCCATCTGCTAGTGGAGCTTGAACATAAAGCGTACGGGGGCACTGAAGAAGTTAAATCTTGATCCATAAGTAGCAGAAGAGAAAAGGCTCCACCAACTCAACGAATTGGAGGAATTTCACATACAACCTTTTGAGAATGCTAAACTGTACAGAAAAAAGACCGAGAAATGGCATGATCGAAAAATAGTGCGTAAATAATTGGAACAGCAGGTGTCGTTATACAATTCAAGGTTGAAAATTTTCACTGGAAAGCTAAAGTCAATGTGGTTAGGTCAATTTGTGATTAATCGGGTTTTACCATATGAAGCTGTTGAATTACTTGATCCCAACACTAATGAAATATTCAAAGTTAACAGCCAGCATGTCAAGCAATATTGGGGAGAATCATTTGAGTGACAAAAAGAAAATGTCACACTTTCAGATCTAACCTAATGTTTCGGACAATCATGTCTAGCTGACGATGTTAAACTTAACGCTAGTAGGGAGGCAACCCATGCAAATTGTGTATATATTCAGATTTGGTGTGTTTTATTTTTGTGTGTTTTATTTTTGTATGTAAAGTCATATTTCATGATGGAAGACGTTCTCATAAATCTTCATAAGAAATTTTCTTATCTCCCTCAAAACTCTCTGATGAAAGTCTACAAAGCTCGCTTGGAACGAATGAGACTTCTAATGATCAAAGGTATTCCTAATGACATTCGTTGGATTATTTAAGCACGGGTCCGATTGGTAGGTGAGTCCTCTGACTCTTTTTTGTCATATCTGTCTGGTTTAGGGAGAATCTCCTATGCTAAAAAGAGAAGAGCTAAAATAATGGGTGTTTGCTATAAATGTGCACGTATTACATGTAATACTCGTTGTTGTTCTTTAGGAATGGTGTTTGATAACCGTGAAGATAAAATTAAATTCATTAGGGATGACTTGAGTAATGAGTATTTAGATTACATATCATTGACTCTTGAGACACACTATAGTGGATATGTGCATCATGCAATTCAAATGTTACATGCAAAATTCCAAAAAGAAAAACAATATTTAAGTCTCGAGAATCTGACTCTAAATACCATGTTTGCCAATTTATAAGAAATTGGATGGGAAGCTTGTCCCTAATGCATAGAGGTCATTATAGCTGTTACTTCTTGTAAATATTATTATCTCTTTGTATTTATCTATTAATTGTGATTTGTTTTGTTATTTTCTTTTATTTTCTCCGACATGATCCAGACTTTTGACATTCATGATATATTTTACTGTTTAGCTAATAATTTTCATTTGGCAGGTACTAGTGCTATTATTACTCACCTTTTTTCAGGTTCTATAAATTTAACTTATCATTGCACTCTTGAAGGCATCCAGAGTTGAGAAAAAAATACATTAAAAAATGAAAGAAACTTCAAGAAGACGAGTCGTAAATATTTGTGTGTGTTACGGTACTAGTGCTGGTTTTAAACTAGAATTCATAGCGGAAGCAAATGAATTGGGTTGCGTCATAGCTGAAAGGAATATGCATCTAGTATATGGTGGAGGTAATCTTGAACTAATGCGGTACATTTCAAGGGCCGTACATGAAGGAGATAGTCAAGTACTGGGAATCATCCCAAAATACTTGGTAGAGGTGAATCTGATAGGACCATCAAACATAGAGGAACTTATCGTGCCAAGTATGTCCAAACGACTTGTGGAAATGATTAACTGTGTTAATGCTTTTATTACTTTGCCAGGTGGCTTTGTTAGTGTTCCTAGAACATTCCAAGGATCTAATAAGCATGAAAACAAGTTATTAAGATCATTATAAGTTGCGGAAACACTTACAACGAACGAATTTGAGCTTTTAAAATTTGTGAAGATGATCTCCAAGATCCAACTTTGAATGGTGATTCCAAGCTTTGAGTCGTTTCCCTATCACCTTTGTTGATTCCTTGAAGTGCTAGCTTCTTTGAGTTTACAACAAAATCAAAGAGAGATAGAGAGGGAAGCTCACGCCCAAGCTAAAGAAAACTAGGGTTTGTGTTTGTTCCAAGTGTTACAAAAGAGAGAGAGATAAATTGGTTTTGGTAAAGCCTTTTACCCTTTTTACCTAAACTTGGTAGTTGGGTAAATGGTTTTACTAAAACCATTACAAGGTGGTTGAGTGGTAGGTGGCAAGAATACATGCCAACTACCACATGTGAAGTGGGCCCCACATTTGAATTCAAAATTCAAATGTCCCTACGAGTATTTGCCGCGGCTCGGTTCCGTTTAATCCGATTAAATGAACTTTCATCGCTAAATAATTAAATCTAATTTAATTAAATAATGGTGCCTCGTAAATATATTACGAACGTCGTTTATGAATTAATTCTAAATTAATTCATTCGTTCGTATTAAAGTCCGACTTTAATTTCGTAACAAAATCCAATTCATATTAATATATCCGATATATTAATTTTAGCCAATTCAAATAAATTAAATAGAAAAATCAAATTTAACTATTAAATTTATTTTACCGATTAATTCCAAATTAATCGCGTTCTCTCTCTTATGAACACATTTAATCCAAGATTAAATAAAGCTTCAATTAATCCCAGATTAATTTTATCTCTATTAATTAATCCCAGATTAATTCTAATCGAGTCAACTGTCATCGGTGAATCTTTGGGAAGCGACCCAAGAGATCTCTGGATATGTTGGCAATAAATCTGGTTATCAGACTATCCAATAAAGTGAGTACCTCGTACCACGTGCTTACCGATTTACAAGACATGGTTGGCTTCTAGCAAAGCACCGTGCCTACCCAATTCTCCAGAAATATTCTTACTGGAATATATAATCTATGTCAGGCGTAGAATGCGTAGTATCTCGTATTACGATCCAGTATCTGATGTCACACTGCTAGGTCTGGGGCTGGAATAGTGTCTGCCCCGTACGAAGCACATATCGGATATCAAGCAACTAGTCTCTTTGAATCAGATAATCATGACCTTGTCATATTATCCCGATGGTTGCAACACAATAGAGAACTAGTTATGAATCCATGCGTGATCATCATCTCCATATGTCTGAAGTGATACTTCCGTCTTGACATCACATCCAATACACTACGATTTTCGATAAACCCAATAGAGGCGTACACAGTGTAAGGGGTTTTCTAGGGACAGAATCCGGTAACGCAGCGGAAGCGGTGAAAATCTGATTTTCAGATTTCAAAAATTTTCTCGGATTAATTAAATAAACATATTTATTTAATTTTCCAATAATCAAATTATGAAATAAAATTCAAATGAATCATATTCAAGTGAATTTACCGAATTACCCTAATATTGGTACTTTGTCCATTTTAGTCCGAAATTGAACAAATCAATTTTGAATGATTCTAAATCATTTCTAAGATGAACTTTGCATGTTCAAAACATCAAAAACCCAAAAGCACCAAAAATCCCAAATTCCTTCACCAAGGCCGAATGCACCTCCAAGGTGCCATAATGTGCATTTTGTCATTTCATGCTTCGAAACACATCCAAATGTAATCCAATCAACATGAAACTTTATATGTATCATATACACATACAAATACACAACATATATGAAAAGCCCCAAATTTGGAATTGGTCATGAACCCTAATTTTTCAATTTCCACAAATTGGACAAATTAGACCAAATACATTAAATCAATTACTTCAATCATCATTCTCACATCCAATCCAAGTCTCAACACAATGAAACAACTCAAGATCAAATCTAGGTCATCTTAGAGTGGGTCAACAACTCTAGATTAGCAACATGGTTTCCAAAACTTAAAAGAAAGCTTATTACTACAATAGACATACACTTCCTTCATCACACATGCTTTACACCTCCATCAAAACTTCCATCAACAAAAACCACAAGGAACAAAGAAAGAAATAACCTAAGAATACCATATATTAAAGCCTAGAACCTAAGGGACAATTTCCTTACTAATAGCAAGTTCAAGAAACTTACTAAAAATTCAAGCTTTCTTGATTTTGTCTTTCTTTTCTCAAGTTTCCTTTGGCTTCTTCAATGGAGTTTCTTTTAGTAAAGTGTATTAGGTTAACCAAATGAAATGAAATGAAAACAATATATACTTGTGCGTAAAAACACTATAGCCGAAATTCACAAGCATATATTACAAAAAATTAATTTCAATTTCATTTAGCATTTCATTTGGTAAAGTAGATTAAATATCTAAAAACACCTTTAAAGATATTTAATAAAGTCAACAAAGGCAACTTTAATCATTTCAAAAAAAATATCTAAAGTTAAGATATTTATATTTTAATTAAATTAATCATTTAACAATTAATTAATAATTAATTAATTAAATACAAATATATTAAATATATGTATTATATTTACATTAAATATCAAATATATATATTCATTTATGATATAAGTCAAATATATCAATTTGACATTTAATTAATGTATATTTAAAATAATCAAGTATTAAATGTAAATACACAATAATTAAGGAAATGACTATCGGATCCCTACACATGTAATTTGCGTTTAACCTTTAAACGATTTTATAAACAATCATATTATTTATTAATGTTGCTCTAGTGCTGTACGAGTTTATTTCATTATTGAGACTCTCTAGATTCTGGTATATCCGTCACGAAATCCAATTTCGTGTCCATAATTTATCCACCCGTAAATTATGATGATCACAGATAAACTTGCTGAATCATACAGGTCGAGGTCATGGCAAATGTATAATTCCCCATCACAGGTGTCCGGATATATCCCAGAGATATAGATGTAAACATCAAATCTCTATGGGGATTATCCAGTCGACTATTCTATCAGCAATCTCAAAAGAATGTTTAGAACTAGCTTCTAAACTTTACTACGGGCCCATGGTTTTATCTGATTGCTAATTATATGGACTACCTATGCTCTGATACACATAACTGACGGATCCTATCTTGACACACATAGAACACCCTGAGGATCTATCTACACCCAATGAACAGACAGAGGTCTGATCTTAATAGATCGATGACGTGACTGCCATCTAAGTGTAGAAGATGTCTCATATGCCCACAATGGCATCTCAAGTCTAAGAATCACAAGTGCTACTCAACCCAAGAAGATTCTTATTGACGCTGGTGTACCATCCATTAAGAATCTTCGGTGAGTCGTTCAGTGTTTATCCGCTATAAACACCTACACGTCTATACTAGTCTCCAAGACTTATGGTTCATTGAGAAACCATTGGAATCATATATTCCAGTATACGACATGTACCGGTCTCAACAGGTTTACTATAGTGACCAAGTAGTGTAAACCTTGACCAGGAACTATCTGAGAATGACAACGTCATGATACTACTCAATGTCCGTTGCGACGCTTTTGCAACTGTATCATGACTAATCATTCTAGGGTCATTACGTCTTCACCATATATAAAGATAGATTACATTATAGAAACTACATATATTATTCATAATAATAATGTTTTACAGAAGTATTTACACAGAAATACAACCGGAATTGGCGCTCTGAGCACCAACCCCAACAAAATCTACCACTTGCTCTAGTGCCAATAACGATTGTATATAATACCCATCGACTCTACGTGTTTATCAAACAACTTCGTAGGTATGGCCTTTGTCAGCGGGTCTGCTACATTATCTTCACTCGGTACCTTGCACACGACAATATCCCCTCGCGACACAATCTCTCGAATGATGTGGTACTTGCGTTCCACATGCTTCAACTTCTGATGCGCCCTTGGTTCCTTTGCTTGCGCAATGGCTCCAGTATTATCATAGTATAACGGAATCGCATTCTCGATACTTGGGACAACTCCCAATTCTGTGATAAAGTTCTTTATCTAGACAGCCTCTTTTGCGGCTTCAGAAGCTGCAATATATTCCGCGCTCAGTGGTGGAATCAGCTGTAGATCCCTGTTTGGAACTCTTCCAAAAAACTGCACCTCTGTTAAGGGTAAAGACAAATCCAGATGTAAACTTTCTATCATCGGATCCGATTGGAAATTGGAGTCTGTATACCCATTAACTTGCAGTTCGTTTCCTCCATAAATTATTAACTTATCCTTAGTACCTTTAAGATACTTGAGGATATGTTTAATGGCCATCCAATGGTCATTACCTGGATTAGACTGATATCTGCTAGTTACGCTAAAGCGAAACTGATATCAGGCCTTGTACATAACATGGCATACATTATGCTACCCAAACACGAAGCATAAGGTTGGTTAGACATTCTAACCTTCTCATCTTCTGTTTGTGGACACATTTTATTTGAAAGATGAATCCCATGTCTGAACGATATGTTTGATGTCTTACAGTTACCAAAATTATACCGTTCCAAGATCTTATCTATGTACGTTGATTGGGATAACCCAATCAGCCTCCTTTGTCTATCTCTATAGAGTTTTATCCCTAAAACATAGGAAGCTGCTCCCAGGTCCTTCATGGAGAATTCTTACAGAGGTATGCTTTGACGCATTGTAACATGCCTAAATCATTCCCAATGATTAGGATGTCATCAACATATAGGACTAAAAATACGACCATGCTCCCACTGGCCTTCTGATACACACAGGACTCTTCTGAATTCTTGAGAAAACCAGATGATCTAATAATCTCGTCGAATCAAAGATTCCAACTTCGTGAAGCTTGTTTAAGCCCATAAATGGGCTTCTTAAGCTTACATACCATACCCGAGTTTTGGCTGGACGCAAAACCTTCCGGCTGTTCCATATAGATTTCTTCATCAAGAAATCCATTTAGAAAAGCTGTTTTGACATCCATTTGCCAAATCTCGTAGTCATGATACGCAACTATTGAAAGAAAAATATGAATAGACTTAAGCATTGCAACTGGTGAAAAAGTTTCATCGTAGTCGACGCCAGGTCGCTGCGTGTAACCTTTTGCTACCAGTCGGGCCTTGTAAGTTTCAACCTTACCGTCAGGCCCGCGCTTCCTCTTGTAAACCCATTTACAACCATTAGGAACAATTCCTTCGGGAAGCGGAACCAAGTCCCAAACTTGATTCTCATGCATTGAGTTTATCTCGGATTTCATGGCATTTTGCCATTTCACGGAGTCGATGTCCAACATCGATTCTCTATAGGTGAAAGGATCTATCTCTTCTACTAAGAGAACATCCAGACTCTTTTCTTGTATCAAATACAAGCGTTCAGGAGGTCTAGATACCCTTTCCGACCTACGGAGTGTGTGTGTTGAAGGTCCTTTATCTACTTGAACTTCAGGTTCCTCTATTGGTTCGTTGTTTTCAGGTTGGACTTCATCAAGCTCAACCTGTCTATGATTACCACCTTCTGACAAAAATTCTACTTCTAGAAATTTTGAGAAGTGAGCTACGAATACATTTCGATGCTCGGTATCATAGAACAGATATCCCATCGTATTCGAAGGATATCCAACAAACCTAAACTTTTGCCCTCGAGGCGAAAGCTTATCTTGCTGAGTCACCATAACATAGGCAGGACAACCCCAAACCTTAATGTAATTAAGATTTGGTCTCCTAACGAACCATATCTCATATGGTGTCGTAGGAACAGCCTTTGAAGGAATCTTATTCAAAAGATGTGCGGCGGTTAAGAGAGAGTAGCCCCATAAATAATAGGGCAAATCTGTGAAACTCAATATTGATCGGACCATATCCAATAAAGTCTGATTTCTCCTCTCAGATACTCAATTATGCTGTGGGGTACCTGGAGGAGTATATTGAGCGAGAATCCCATTCTCCTTCATATAATCCATGAACTCACCACTCATATATTCACCACCTCGATCAGATAGATGAAGGCATTTAATATATTTACCAGTTTGTTTTTCTACTTCATTTCGGAATTCTTTGAACTTTTCAAAGGTTTCCGATTTATGTCTCATCAAATAGACATAACCGTACCATGACAGGTCATCGGTAAAGGTAACGAAGTATGAATAACCACTGTGAGCAGTTTGACTTAGTGGACCACATACATCAGAATGTACGAGTTCCAGTAAGTTAGTGGCGCGGTGTCTAACACCAGAAAATGGGGCTTGGTCATTTTACCTGAATACAGGATTCACAGGTTGGATAGGATTCAATGGTGAAATCTGGTATCAAACCATTCCTAACCAATTGGTTAAGGCGCTTAACGCCAATGTGACCTAGCCGCATATGCCATAGTTCAGTATTATTAACTTCAGGTAATCTACGTTTATTAATTCCAGAACTTAAAATATCTTTTGATGCTTGGAGTGTATAATGACCATGCTTATTTGGACAACAAAGGATCTGAATATTATTCTTATCATATAAATACAAAGAACAGTCTTAATTAATACAAAAGCCTTCTGTATCTAATACAAAAAGTGATATAATATTAGCTACACATCCAGGCATAAAAAATAGCATTCATTTAACAAAGTGTCTCATTCGGCAATGAGATCTCGCATACTCCCACTGTAACTGCATCCAGTGAGTCTCCACTCCCAAATCGCAACTGCATCTCTCCAGGCTTCAGCCTCCTACTTTCCTTCAGCACCTGCAACGAATTGCAAATGTGAATGGGACAAGCAGAATCTAAATCCATCTGATGTGTATGGTAACGGCTTCACAAGCCAAAGATATATCAATAACTGGAAAAATAAATGTATCTGATGTTAGATGCTCTCTCCCTCCTTATATGGGCATGTAGTCTGGACAGTTCCTCTTCCAGTGCCCGACTTTGCCGCAGTGGTGGCATTTATCTTCAGAAGCCCTTTTGGGCTTTGCAATCTTCGCCTGTTGTTGAGGACCAACAGCCTTCTTCTTCTTCTTGCCTTTCTTGTTCTTTCCCTTGGACAATCTTTGGGAAGAAGCAGAAAGAGAAGTAGATCTAGGAGGGCGAGTCGGTAATCCCTTCCTAAGGTCCTCTTCTACCGTGAGCAACATCCTATGTAGCTCGTGGTGGGTACAGACAGTCCCATGCATGTTGAAGTACATCACGAACTGGCAGAATGAAGCTGGAAGTGAACCAAGAATGACACTCCTTTCGAGAATGTCGTTCAAGATGAGATTATGTTGCCTCAATTGATCGATCAAATCGATCATCAGAAGAACATGTGGGCTAACAGCTTGCCCCTCATCCAGACGCGCATGGAACAGTTCCATGGCGACTTTGTGAATAATCACTTGTTCTTGGTTCTCAAACGATTGTCTCAATCGCGTCATCATACTATAAGAATCTACCATACCATAGTATTGTTTCTTGAGTTTTGGAGACAGTGAACTGAGGATATATGATTTAACCCTTAAATCATCATCCTTCAAAGTTTTAAGAACTTGGAGTTCCTCCTCCGTAGCATCCGTACCCACTGCAAGGGGCAACGGACCCTCAAGAACATAACCCAACTTTTCGGAATCGAGGAAAATCCTCAAATCCATTTCACAGTCAGTAAAGTTCTCAGCGCCTTTCAGTTTGTTCGCATCAAGCATACGCGCAAATTGATTTGTGGATTGTGCCGCCATCGCAAATCTATCATATAGATCACGAAAAACGGTTAGCAGAAATTAAGCAGTTTCATATAATATCAAAAGCATAAACTAGATCATGGATTTTTAATTTAAATGTGCCCCTCCCACAAAAATATTTAATAATTAAATTAAATACTAATAGTGAAAGGTGGATCCCGTGAATATATTTCAGCTCACAGTAGAGGCACGGTCTCGCCTACGTATATTCATCAGGTAGACAACTCATTTGTCAATCACTCAATAGTGACTCCTAAGTTTCCGGTCCTAGTCATTTTTCGTTGTCGCTGCGAAGGCAGGCCCACAAGGAGACGTGCCAAGGTTAAACTCGTCAATGATAAACTCAAGTTACTCAAGTAATCCTGACAGCTAGGGCACGTTCAGAATTCCGCTATCGCTTGAATTTATCTAGTATCTGTTATACATCCGGTATAAATAAATCTCTATCGGCTACACCCTCACAGCAGAGGCACGGTCTCGGATGTAGTCACAGAGATGTATTCATAAACCGTATTGACAAGACAGACCACATAACATGCATCAAATACATAATTACATTAAAACCTTATTAATTAGGGATTTTTCCGTTAAGTGTCATACACCCTAAATCTAATCGATTCAGTTTCTAATAAGCATGTATAAATTCAAGAATACATGATTTAAATAAAGCTAATCATTTTAAGAGGCCTAGAATCAGACTCGCTCTGATACCATTTTGTAAGGGGTTTTCTAGGGGCAGAATCCGGTAACGCAGCGGAAGCGGTGAAAATCCGATTTTCAAATTTCAAAACTTTTTCTCAGATTAATTAAATAAACATATTTATTTAATTTTCCAAAAATCAAATTATGAAATAAAATTCAAATGAATCATATTCAAGTGAATTTACCGAATTACCCTAATATTGGTACTTTGTCCATTTTAGTCCGAAATTGATCAAATCAATTTTGAATGATTCTAAATCATTTCTAAGATGAACTTAGCATGTTCAAAACATCAAAACACCAAAAGCACCAAAAATCCCAAATTCCTTCACCAAGGCCGAATGCACCTCCAAGGTGCCATAATGTGCATTTTGTCATTTCATGCTTCAAAACACATCCAAATGTAATCCAATCAACATGAAACCTTATATGTATCATATACACATACAAATTCACAATATATATGAAAAGGCCCAAATTTGGAATTGGTCATGAACCCTAATTTTTCAATTTCCACAAATTGGACAAATTAGACCAAATACATTAAATCAATTACTTCAATCATCATTCTCACATCCAATCCAAGTCTCAACACAATGAAACAACTCAAGATCAAATCTAGGTCATCTTAGAGTGGGTCAACAACTCTAGATTAGCAACATGGTTTCCAAAACCTTAAAAGAAAGTTTATTACTACAATAGTCATACACTTCCTTCATCACACATGTTTTACACCTCCATCAAAACTTCCATCAAAAAAAACCACAAGGAACAAAGAAATAAATAACCTAAGAATATCATATATTAAAGCCTAGAACATAAGGAACACTTTCCTTACTAATAGCAAGTTCAAGAAACTTACTAAAAATCTAAGCTTTCTTGATTTTGTCTTTCTTTTCTCAAGTTTCCTTTGGCTTCTTCAATGGAGTTTCTTTTAGTAAAGTGTATTAGGTTAACCAAATGAAAATGAAATGAAAACAATATATACTTGTGCATAAAAACACTATGGCCGAAATTCACAAGCATATATTACAAAAAATTAATTTCAATTTCATTTAGCATTTCATTCGGTAAAGTAGATTAAATATCTAAAAACACCTTTAAAGATATTTAATAAAGTCAACAAAGGCAACTTTAATCATTTCAAAACAAATATCTAAAGTTAAGATATTTATATTTTAATTAAATTAATCATTTAACAATTAAATAATTATTAATTAATTAAAAACAAATATATTAAATATATGCATTATATTTACATTAAATATCAAATACATATATTCATTTATGATATAAGTCAAATATCTCAATTTGACATTTAATTAATGTGTATTTAAAATAATCAAGTATTAAATGTAAATACACAATAATTAAGGAAATGACTATCGGGTCCCTACACATGTAATTTGCGTTTAACCTTTAAACGACTTTATAAACAATCAATATTATTTATTAATGTTGCTATAGTTCTCTACGAGTTTATTTCATTATTGAGACTCTCTAGATTCAGGTATATCTGTCACGAAATCCATTTTCATGTCTATAATTTATCCACCCGTAAATTATGACGATCAGGATAAACTTGCTGAATCATACAGGTCGAGGTCATGGCAAATGTGTAATTCCTCTGTCACAGGTATCCGGATATATCCCAGAGATATAGATGTGTAAACGTCAAATCTCTATGGGATTATCCAGTCGACTATTCTATCAGCAATCTCAAAAGAATGTTTAGAACTAGCTTCTAAACTTTACCACAGGCCCATGGTTTTTTTGATTGCTAATTATATGGACTACCTATGCTCTGATACACAGAACTGACGGATCCTATCTTGACACATATAGAACACCCTGAGGATCTATCTACACCCAATGAACAGGCGGAGGTCTGATCTTAATAGATCGGTGACGTGACTGCCATCTAAGTGTAGAAGATGTCTCATGTGCCCATAATGGCATCTCAAGTCTAAGAATCACAAGTGCTACTCAACCCAAGAAGATTCTTATTGACGCTGGTGTACCTGTCCATTAAGAATTTTCGGTGAGTCGTTCAGTGTTTATCCGTTATACTAAACACCTACACGTCTATACTAGTCTCCAAGACTTATGGTTCATTGAGAAACCATTGGAATCATATATTCCAGTATGCGACATGTACCGGCCTCAACAGGTTTACTATACTGACCAAGTAGTGTAAACCTTGACCAGGAACTGTCTGAGAATGACAACGTCATGATACTACTCAATGTCTGTTGCGACGCTTTTGCAACTGTATCATGAATAATCATTCTAGGGTCATTACGTCTTCACCATATATAAAGATAGATTATATTATAGAAACTGCATATATTATTCATAATAATAATGTTTTACAGAAGTATTTACACAGAAAACAACCGGGAATTGGCGCTCTGAGCACTAACCCCAACACACAGAACCTGTTAAAGCCCTGGACGACCAAAACCAAAGTTTACCGATTGTCGAAAGTACTAGCGATGCAAGTCTCAGGTTAAAACCAAATACACCTACACTGACGCGGACTCCTATAGACACATATACATACTACCAATGGGATTCTGCGGGGTCTATCCAGAGCGAAGCTGTTTTCCGTACCATCGGTGGTAAAACACAACCTCCTATCGCACTTGCATAAGTATCCTATACTTAAACATATGAGAACTATACCGTTATGCCCTCACAACGCGCACAAGTGCAATACTAGTCTATTCCGCATTATCGATGTCCAGTTTCGATAATACTACGACTAGGGATATTTAATGATTAAACCTTTTTGGATTGATACTGTCTCATATCATCTCAATCCGGAACTAATCATATGGAGTTTTGCCATTTATATATCAAAGTAAATAAATTAAGAAATGATAAAAGGCAATTTCATTACTACATAGTTAATTTTGTACAAAAACAGAATGTCTTTTACAAACAGTGACGCTATGGGTCATAATTGTCTAACAGGCTTAGGTACGATAGAGGAAATTTTTACAGTACTATCTTGGGCGAATCTGAACATACACCAGAAACAAATTAGACTATTTAACCTTGATGGATTTTATGATTTTCTTTCTGTGTTTCTTGATGATGCCCGGAGAAATGGGCTCGTATCAAAACTTGTAAAAGAAATCCTCTTTACTGCCAAAACTACCAATGATTTAATTGACCAAATTTTAGAATTTGAACCACAAATTGACCCTATCATTTCCAAGATAAATTGGTCTGATAATGATCGTGGTAAGAAGTGTCGGATAAATCTGGATCCTAACCTTTAATTTTCTTTTTAGATGTAGAATTTCAGCTAACCAATTAATGTTTCTAAACTCTTCTTCTACTTTTTAAGACATTGGGGACAATGTCTCTTTTAGGTTTATGGAGGGGAATAGTTGACTAGTATTTTGTTTTTTTTTTTTCCCGATTTATAGTCAAAACTTTTCCAAAAAAAAATCAAAAAAAATTAAAAATATTGTGTTTTTGACTTAACAAATCAGGTGAAATTGGTGTGAGATAACTGTGTAAGAAATTTCTACTCTTGAGACGTATCTCAATCTATTTTATAACAAGTTAATTTTTGTTTATTTCATTTTGAATTATTTAATTTGTGAATTCTCCATAATACTGACTAAATTAGATCTTCATGTTGGACAATGATGACCCATAGCATCAGTATTTGTACAAAATATGGTGTTGTACAAATTAACTATGTGATAAAGGAAATTGCTCTTTTATCATTTATAATTGGATTACCTGGATATATAAATGATAAAAATCCATATGATTAGTATCCGATTAATAAGATATGAGACAGTATTAATCCAAGTAAGGTTTAATCATTAAATATCCCTAGTTGTAGTATTATCGAGGCTGGACATCGATAATGCGGAATAGGCTAGTATTACACTTATGCGCGTTATGGAAGCTTAACAACATAGTTCTCTTATATTTAAGTATTCGATATTTATGCAAGTGCAATATGAGGTTCTGTTTACCGATGGTACGGGAACAGCTTCGCTCTAGATAGACCCATCAGAGTCTCATTAGTAGTATGACTATATATCTATGGGAATCCAAATCAGGGTAGGTTTATTTGGTCTTAACCTGAGACTTGCATCGCTAATACTTGTGACAATCAGTATACTTTGGTTTTGGTCATCCGGGGCTTTAACAGGTTCTGTGTAAGCCTTTTCTAAGTATACTGAGAATCGTAATGTATTGGGTGTGATGTCAAGATGGAAGTGTCACTTCAGTCTTTTGGAGATGATGATCTCGCAAGGATACAAAAATGGTACTCCATAGTGTTATAGCCATCGGGAAAGTATGACTAGGCCATGACTTTCCGATCATTAAGAGACTAGTTTCTAATGATCTGATATATGCTTCGTATGGGGCAGACACAACTCCAGCCCTAGGTCTAACATGTGACATCCAATACTGGATCGTAATACGCAATACTATGTATACTATGTCTGTCAAAGATCTTGTATTGCTTAAAAGAATATTTCTGGAGAATTGGGTAGGCACGATGCTTTGCTAGAAGCCAACCATGTCTTATAAATTGGTAAGAACATGGTACTGGGTACGCACGTGTTTGAATAGTCCGATAACCGTATTTATTACCAACATATCTAGGGATCTCTTGGGTTGTCTCCCAAAGATTCACCGATGATATTTGACTCGAACAGAATTAATCTGGGATTAATTATAAGAGAGAAAATTAATCTAGGATTAAGTGCGTCAAGAATTAATCTGGGATTAATTCGACTAGAAGAGAGAAAAGATTTATTTGGAATTAATTGGTAAAATAAATTTAATAGTTAAATTAGATTTTACTATTTAATTTAATTGGGCTAAAATAATATACTGGTTATATTAATTGAAATTGGATTTCAATGCGGAATTAAAATTAGATTTTATGGTTTATATTTTTGTATTTTTAGGTCGAGAAGAGAGAGAGATTTAGAGAAATATTAGGGTTATTCTGTTGTAGATTGCCTTGAATGTGAGCTCTCTCACAGGGGAAGGGTTTGGCTTGTGGTCTTTTTTATAAGAGTGGGTTAGGGTTTTCCTTGTATGGGTAGGAAACAAAGATTGTACCATAATGGGGAATATTTAATTAGTTTGTTATAAGGAAATGGATTTATTTAAATTAGGAAGCTGATTTGGTTGGATTTTAACATGTGTTTAACTTGTTGGATATTTTTTGTACTAGGCTTGGGCGTGTTGCTTTAGATGGGTGCGGGGGTCGAGGCTTAATATTTTAAAACAGGGATTAATCGAGCGAACTCGAGTTCCAATAGCAAGTTAAATTTGTTGATGTATTTATTTCTTGAATTTTTCTCTTCCATTGTCTGTTTCCCGTGACTTCCGCAACTTAAAGGGTAGTACCTCCATACGAGGCTCATCACTGGGCTTTATGCAAAAATACAGTGTCTACAGTAGCCCCCACTTTGATGGGACTTGTGCAGTATGTGACAGTGATAATCCTATCAAAGTTATGCATGCATTTTTACTTACCTGGCTTGCCAGCTGCTACCTGACTTACCTGTTGCTTCGAACTGAGTTGATATGGTGGCGAGGTGCTTCGACCCCTAAGGTTCATCCCTGTAAGATGCTGCGATCTCTAGGAATCACTACCGGACTGAGCTGATATGAGGTGGTTCATTCCTAAACCGTTACTGTGAGGTGGACCATTCCCGAACCGTTACTATGAGGTGGTCCATTCCAGAACCATTACTGAATTGAGGTGGTTCATTTCCAAACCATTACTGATGAGATGGTGGTCCATTCGAGAACGGTTACTGATGAGATGGTCCATTTCCGAACCGTTACTAATGAGATGGTCCATTTCCGAACCGTTACTAATGAGATGGTCCATTTCCAAACCGTTACTGATAAGATGGTCCATTTCTGAATCGTTATTAAGTTGAGTTGATGGCGAGGCCCTTTGACCCCTGGGCTTTGTTCCCAAACCACATGTGGGCTTTGTTCTCGAATTGAGCTGACTGTGGGCTTTGTTCCCGAGCTGTGTAGAGAGTAGGCTTTGTTCCCTGGGCTTTGTTCCTGAATTGTGCTGAATGTGATGGTGAGGTGCTTTTGACCCATGGGCTTTGTTCCCGAACCACCTATGGGCTTTGTTCCCAAACTCTGCTGAATGTGGTGGCGAGGTGCTTTTGACCCCTGGGCTTTGTTCCCGAACCACCTGTAGGCTTTGTTCCCGAACTGCTGATGATGTGGGCCTCGACCCAGGGCTTTATTCCCGATGCTATTGATAAATGTAGGCCTCGACCTTGGGATTCATTCCCGAACTGCTGATAATGTGGCTCTCGACCCTGGGATTAATTCCCGAACTGCTGATAGTGTGAGCCTCGACCCTGGGATTCATTTCTGAAATTGCTGATAGTGTGGGCCTCGACCCTGTGATTCATTCCCGAAACTGCTCATGGTGTGGGCCTCGACCCTGGGATTCATTCCCGAAACTGCTAATAGTGTGAGCCTCGGCCCTGGGATTCATTCCCGAACTCCTAATAGTGTGGGCCTCGACCCTCGGATTCATTCCTGAACTGCTGATAGTGTGGGCCTCGACCCTGGGATTCATTCCCGAACTGCTGATAGTGTGGGCCTCGACCCTGGGATGTTAGTGTTCCTAGAACATGCTAAGGATCTAATAAGCATGAATGTGTGTGATTAAGATCATTATAAGTTGCGGAATATACTTACAATGAACGGATTGGAATTTAAAATTTTGAGAAGAGATCTCCAAGCTCCAACCCTTGAATGTTTATTCCAATCTTTGAGTTGTTTCCCTATCACCTTTGTTGATCTTTGTAGTGATTGCTTTGAATGATTTTGCCACAAAATCAAAGAGAGAATATAGATGAAGCTCACACCCAAAGTGGTTCTCTAGGGTTTGTGTTGTGAGTTGTGTTACAAAATAAGAGAGAGAGATGGCTTTTGGTAAAACCAATTTACCCTTTTTCACTTAAACAAGGTGGTTGGGTAAATATTTTCACCAAAACAATTTCTAAGTGGTTGGGAAAGTTGGTGGTTTGGCATAAATGCCAACCACTCTCCTAACTACCACATGTTAAGTGGGTCCCATTTTTGAATTCAAAATTCAAACGATTTCTATGAATGTTTACCGCGGCTTGGATCCGTTTAATCCGATTAAATAAATCTAATTTAATTAAATAACGACGCCTCATAAATTTATAACGAATGCCGTTTACGAATTAATTCTAAATTAATCTGTTCGTATGTATTAAAGTCCGACTTTAATTTCGCTTTGAAATCTAATTATAATTAATATATCCGATATATTAATTTTAGCCCATATCAATAAATTAAATTTAACTATTAAATTTATTTTACCGATTAATTCCAAATTAATCGCGCTCTCTCTCTTCCGAACACATTTAATCCCAGATTAAATAACGCCTCAATTAATCTCAGATTAATTTTCTCTCTCTTAATTAATCCCAGATTAATTCTAATTTAAGCCAACTGTCATCGGTGAATCTTTGGAAAGCAACCCAAGAGACCTCTGGATATGTTGGCAGTAAATCCGGTTATCGAAATATCCGATTAAGTGCGTACCTCGTACTACATGCTAAACAATTTACAAGACATAGTTGGCTTCTAGAAAAGCGCTGTGCCTACCCAATTCTCCAGAAATATTCTTTCTGGAATATATAATCTTTGTCAGGCGTAGAATACGTAGTATTACGGATAGCAATCCAGTATCAGATGTCACATGCAAAGCCTGGGGCTGGAATAGTGTCTGCCCCGTACGAAGCATATATCGGATCACAAGCAACTAGTCTCTTTAATCAGATAATCATGACATTTTCATATTATCCTGATGGTTACAACACATTAGAGTACCAGTTGTGTATCCCTGCGTAATCATCATCTTCATATTACTGAATTGATACTTCCATCTTGACATCACATCCAATACTCTACGATTCTTAATAAGCCCAGAAGAGGCGTACACAGAACCTGTTAAGTCTCGGACGACCAAAACTAAAGCGTAATGATTTTCGCAAGTATTAGCGATGCAAGTCTCAGCGATGCAAGTCTCAAGTTAAGACCAAATACACGTACCATGAATCGGATTCCCATAGACACATTGTCATACAACCAATGGGATTCCGTGGGGTCTATCCGGAGCGAAACTGTTTCCGTACCATCTGTAAACACAACCTCTTATCACACTTGCATAAGTATCCAATACTTAAATATATGAGAACTATGTCGTTATGCTCCCACAACGCGCACAAGTGTAATACTAGTCTATTCCGCATTATCGATGTCCAGTCTCAATAATACTACGACTATGGATATTTAATGATTAATCCTTAGTGGATTAAAACTTTCTCATATCTTATAATCCAGAACTAATCACAAGGACTTTTATCACTTTATGTTTAAGTAATCCAATTACAAAATGATAAAATAGCAATTTCCATAGTCACATAGTTAATTTGTACAAAAACCATAATGTCTTTTACAAATAGTGACGCTATGAGTCATAATTATCTAACAATCTCCCACTTGGCCTATAGCCAGTGACTCAAGCATCTAACACCTGAACTACGTACATGTCGCTCAAACCTTTGCTGTGAAATAGCTTTCGTCAGCGGATCTGCAATGTTGTCATCTGATGCGACCTTTTCGATCTTCACATCGCCACGATGTATGATCTCATGAATCAGATGGAAATTTGGAAGAACATGCTTGGATTATTGATGAGACCGCGGTTCCTTAGCCTGTGCTATAGCCCCGTTATTATCACAATACAATGGAATGGGCTCAGCTGCTAATGGAACTACTCCTAATCTAATTAGGAATTTACGGATCCAAACTTCCTCTTTTGCTGCTTCAGCTGCAGCAATTGTACTCCGCTTCTATTGTTGAATCGACAACAATCTCATGCTTGGAAGATTTCCAGCTTACTGCTCCGTTGTTCAGACAAAATATGTACCAAAATTGCGACTTAGAGTCGTCTTTATCGGTTTGGAAACTTGCGTCGGTATACCCAATTACCTCAAGATCTCCATCTCTATAGATTAAGAAGACATCCTTTGTTCGTCTAAGATACTTAAGGATATTCTTAACCGCCATCCAGTGACCATCACCTGGATCGGAGTAGGCACTGTATTTTTGCATATAAGTCCTTATGATGATTCTCATTTGGAGACACTACCTTTTAAGTCGAGGAAGTCACGGGAAATGGACGTCGGAAGGGAATCAGTATTTTTGTTAGATTTTTATTCGCTTGTTTAGCCTTGGGCTCGCTTGTTGGACCTCCGTTTTGAAGCACCTTTAGCCAAAAAACCCCACAAACCACTTAACTTTGGCCTAAACCCCCAAACCACACACCAAGCCCATCTCACCCAAGCCCAATCCAAAAAATAATTAAAACATGTCACAAATTAAATTAAATTAAAAAAAAATAATTAAATCTAAATTAAATTAAAATCTAATTAAATAAAATTCCTAATTTAAATAAATCATATTCCTAATTTAAATAAATCAATCACCAAATTTAAATAATTCCCCACCAAAATTACAATTATTCATTTCCTTTAATAAACTAAATAAAATAAATCCCCATTTAATTGGTTTACTTCCTTATTCAAATAAAACATGCATAAACCTAACCCTAAGCTACACACGTCTCCCTCCCTCTCTATATAAACAACAACAAGTGCAACCGTAAAACCCTCATAGACTATTCACGACAATTCACAAACAATAAAAAACCTAATAACTTATCTCTTCCCCCCTCTCTAAATAACACTCATCAAGCAAGCTTGCCCCACTCACTAACAACAACTACGGCAACAAACCCTACTGGAAAACTTTTCCACCTTCACGTATCAACGACTTAATCACACAAACAGAAGCCTTCACGCATAAACACTCCCCCTAATCAGCGGACAACTCAATGTCACTCACTGCACTTCACATAACCTTCAAGCAACCCGCGACACCGACCACATACTACCCTTCACGCCATTCGCACTCGATAAACCTGGACACATGCATGTACTTGCCAACCAAAAAAAACAAATAAACCCCACTCTCACAATCACTCACCAACTCACTCTCGGCACCGAATAAACCCACATGAACCGATAATAACAGTGAACAAATCACCAAGCAAAATCAACCTTCACCGTGAACAAACACCACACATAAGTACCCCCACCAATCGGAACCTTAAACTAATAAAATTGTGCCCCTATACTGCCTCCAGTGGCCTTGTCTTCACGCAATCTGCCCTATTCACGTAACCCTTCAAGCCACGTACAAGACCTTCAGCTGTGACCAAAATAATAAACCCTAGCAGCCTCCTTGCCTCAACAACAAGCCATTCACTCATCCATTATTCATGCATAAACCTTCACAAAAAACTGCACTTTAAAACCCCCAAATAACCGCATAAAACAGCAGCCCCTAAACCTCTTAAAATCACAAAAATAGTGGCCTTATACAGTAAAAATAGTGACTGAAAAATAGCAGCAAAAACAGCAGTGAAACATTGGAGAACAGCAGCCTCCGATCACCGTGTAACGCGAGTCCGAGAGTCGACGTAAAAGGTTAGACCTGAGGGCACTTTTCACATCTATTTTCATTCGTATTTTTATTGTTTATTAAATTTTATTTGCATGAGTATTGTGGAATGATGTGTGTTGTGGCCCTTGAATGAATGAAAAATGTGTCGCCTCTTGTGGTATATAGGATGGAAACCCAGACGTAAATTTCGTAGCCAAATCTGAATGGACGGTAGTACAGTCTGTACTTGGGAGACAATTCCACGTACCACTTGAGTATACGACACATATTTTATTTCATGTTATCTTGATTGTTTATTATCGTATTTAATTTCTGCATGTTATTTGTTTATTTAATGATGAGATAAAGCGCATGGACTTAATAAGTCGGATTAAAGGTCCTCCATTTCGAGAGATTAAAGAAACTTTACCACGATGCTTTGCCGCGCCGGATGATGTATATTCGGTTGAATGTAAAATTTGTTCAATCGGGTATACGAAGTCCGATATTGTTGTATGTATTTTTATATGCATTATGATGTGATGCGCATGGGCTTAGTAAGTTGGATTAAAGGTCCTCCTTTTCGAGAGATGCTTTTCCGCATCGGATGATGTATATTCGGTGGATGTAAAATATGTTCAATCGGGTATACAAGTCCGATATTGTTGTCATTATTTTTATATGCATTATGATGTGATGCGCATGGGTTTAGTAAGTCGGATTAAAGGTCCTCCATTTGGAGGGATTAAAAGCCTACGGTCTACCTTTACCACGATACTTCGCCGCACCTTTTATTTCGTTATTTGCTTTTCTTTGTATGTCATCTTCTTGCATAATCATGCATCATGTTGCATTGCGAATGGGCTTAGTAAGTGGGATTAAAGGTCCTCTATTTCGAGGGATAAAAAGCCTACGGTCTACCTTTACCACGATACTTTGCCTAGCCGGACAAAGTACATTCAATTGAATGTGAGATACGTTCAATCGGACACTTGAGGTCCTATATAGATGTGGGCATATGTCGCATCTTTTTTTTTTCATCTCCATTATTTATCTTCCAAATCGTATCATGACACGTTTATTTTGATGTCCAATTGCCCCTTTAGTTATCTTTTTTCATTATATACCTAATTATTTCTCTTTATTATGCATAATCGTGCAACTACCATTTATTTGCCTTTCCGTGTCCATGAATGTAATGTGCTCATGAAATTGTATGCTTGCCGTATGTCAATTTATCTTTATGCGTGCAAATTTGGGCATAGATTATATTCAAATAGGTTGTATGTAAATTTGGACATATATTATATGCAAATAGGTTGTATGTAAATATGAAAATGTGTTACATGTGAACTTAGATGAACTTTTGATTTATGCATGCGAACTTAGAAATATCCAACGGTTTGAATACCTTTAGGAATATATATTGCTAGATGCGATTAAACTATTGCACAAATTATTTTATTACAAGTGGCATAAGTAAGTGACCATTTTGAACCCAATGGTTTGAGGTCTTCCCTTGCGAGGGGTGAGTGCGGCCTTAAATTATTTTCTCGGTTCACATCGGGTGGCGACTCCTTTATTCTCCGGTTTAGTCCCCCGCGGGCTACTCTATACTCCCAATCGGGCCGCGAGCCCGGAACAGCATGCATCACCCAGTTTTTGTGTCCCACAATCGGCCTGATAGTGACTACACATGCTCAAGGCATATGAGACATCAGGTCGCGTACATATCATGGCATACATGATCGATCCGACTACCGAGGAGAACGATATCCGACTCATGCTGTCTCTCTCATCTTGAGTTTTATGACACATGTCCTTAGATAGAGTGATGTCATGTGACACTGGCAACAGTCCCCTCTTAGACTGATCCATGTTGAATCGCTTCAACACTTTGTCAATGTACGTGCTCTAGGAGAGTCCAAGCAGCTTTCTAGATCTATCTCTATAGATCTTTATTCCTAGAATATAGGTGTTTCTCCCAGATCTTTCATGGAGAATTTTAATGAAAGCCAAGCTTTCACCGATTGTAGCATGGGAATGTCATTGCCCATAAGCAATACATCATCAACATAAAGGATAATGAATGTCAGTGCGCTCGCACTAACCTTCTTATATACACAAGGGTCATCCTCATTTTGAATGAAATCATATTCTTTAATGATTTCATCAAAACGTTGGTTCTAAGAACGCGATGCTTGCTTCAATCCATAAATGTATCGATTTAACTTACAAACCTTGTTTGCAAGTTTTGGTGCAATAAAACCGTCAGGCTATTCCATATAAACATCCTCCAAAAGGTTTCCGTTAAAGAAAGCAGTTTTTACATCCATCTGGCATATATCGTAATCGAAATATACAGCAATAGCAAGCATAATCTGAATGGATTTAATCATGGCAACTGGTGAAAATGTTTCATCGTAATCGACACCCTGTCATTGACGATGCCCTTTCGCTACAAGCCTAGCTTTATACGTTTGTATGTTTCCATCCATGTGGTCTTCTTCTTGAAGATCCACTTGCAACCAATAGGCTTTACGCCTTCTGATGCATCAACCAGTGTCCAAACATGGTTGGTGTACATGGAATCTATTTTGGACTTCATGGCTTCTTGCTATAAAGCGGAGTCGATATCTTGTATCACTTCCTCATACGTAGCTGGTTTGTATTCCTCAATAAGATTGACATCCACATGAGGTGAGATCAGAAACCCATACCTCTCAGGTTGGTTTCTGACTCTCTACGACCTACGCGGTTCTTGTGTATTCGAAGGTTGTGGTACAGTTTCATCTCTGATGAACTGTTCTTGTTCCATTAAGGATTCTGTGCAAGGAACAGTATCACTCCGACTTTCATCGAGTTCTACTTTCCTCCCACTAACCAGTGCATTAAGGAATTCCCTCTCAAGGAAAACTGCATGTAGAGCAACAAATACTTTGTTCTCTTGTGGGTTGTAAAAGTAATATCCTTTCGGTTCCCTAGGATAACCTACAAATATGTATTTATCTGATTTGGGTCATAGTTTGGTATCTTCCAAACATTTAACATATGCCCAGCATCCCCAAATCTTCAGGAATGAGAAACCCGGTTTCTTTCCTGTCTATATCTCATACGGAGTCTATTGAACAGACTTTGACGGAACCTTATTCAAAATAAGTATTGCACAGTTCAATGCATATCCCCAGAAGGAATTCGGTAGCTCTGTACGACTTATCATAGACCTTACCATATCCAATAAAGTTCGGTTTCTCCGTTCGGACACACCATTTAACTGGGGTGTTCCGGGAGGAGTCCACTGTGAAAGAATACCATACTCTTTCAAGTAATCAAGAAACTCATTGCTCAAGTATTCTCCACCACGGTCTGACCGTAATGTCTTAATACTTTTTTCGGTCTGTTTTTCTACTTTATGTCGAAAATCTTTGAATTTCTCAAAGGTTTTCGACTTGTGTCTCATAAGATACACATAACCATAACGCGATGCATCATCCGTAAAGGTTACGAAGTATTCATATCCACCTCTAGCCTGGCTAGACATGGGCCCACATACGTCACTATGAATGAGGGCTAACAGTTCGGTGGCATGTACACCTTTACTGCTAAAAGGTGATTTAGGTATTTTGCCTAATAAGCAAGATTCATAGACGTCATATGAATTTGGATCAAATCCGTCCAAGTACCCACTCTTCGAAAGTGTGGATATACGAGTCTTGTTAATATGTCCCAGACGACAATGCCACATATAAGTTTCATCTTTGTTACTTAGTTTAAGCCTTTTGTTTGTTATATTATATGTTTGATATTTGTTTATATTCAAAATATAAAGACCATCATTAGCATCAGTAGAACATATCTCAAAATCATCTTTATAAACAAAACAACTAGAGTTTCGGAATATAAAAGTGTACCTGCATTGGGTCAAACAAGATACATAGATAACATTCCTAGTCAAACTAGGTACATAATAATAGTCTGAAAGTTTAAGTACATGCCCCGAGGGCAGTTCTAAAACAAAAGTTCCAACGGCCAAAACGGCGACTCATGTCCCATTTCCAACGCGTAGATCATTCTCCACTGAGGCCAGTCTCCTGCTAATCTTCAGATCCTGCACATCAGTACATATATGAGTACCACAACCAGAATCAAAAATCCAATTTTTAAAACTAGTAGTAGACATGTTTTTTTCCTATAACAAACATACCTGAAGTCGGTGCCTTGCCCGCTTTCTTATCCTTCATCTGTGCCTTGTACTCACGGCAGTCACGCTTCCAGTGACCCTGTTTGCCATACTGCAGGCAGACATCTTGGGATTTGTCCCATGACTTCCCAGAATTCTTTGACGATTTGGATTTGCCCTTCTACTTCTTGATACCTCAAGTAGCCTTGGGCCAAGCCCTTAAAGACTGAGATGTTGAAGTGAAGTGCGCCTCGTGCTTCTTGCCCTTTAGAAGCTCCTTTTTCAGCTTCTCTTTGTATGGACATTAACTCTCCAAGAGTATCATCTTGGTTCACCATATTATAGTTCATGATGAACCCACTCCAAGTGTCGGGGAGAGACTATAAGATCAAATCTATCGAAATCTCAGCCTCGAAGACAATGCCCATCTGTGTCATCTGATAGATGTTAGCAATCATCTGTGACATATGGTGCTCAACAGAGGCACCCCATGTCAGCTGATTGATTCTTAAGGCATGGGCTTTTGCCATAATGGATCAAACCCAAAATGCCATGGCCCAATAGGAATCACCCTATTGCCAACAAATCAATTTAGGCCCAATTAAATTCTTTAAAGGGTCAAGTGATGTATTTGGACTTTATGGAATTGGTTCTGGGCCCAATTGGATCCAATCCAAAAGTCCAAAACCAAACTTGGTCAAACCAAGCCCATTAAGCCCAAATACACACTTTCAGCCCAATTAAACTTTATAGGCCAGTTATTATAATTTTAATATTCCAAATATTTTAATTATTATAATTAAAGTGTATTAGTCATGATTAATTAATTAACCTTAATATTTCCAAAACATCAATTAACTAATTAATCATGCTTAAGTTAATCAATTTATGCTCAACACAAATTGAAGCAAAACATATCATTTTCATGCTCAACATGCTTTTTGAATTTAACATAATCATTATTGACTTTGATTCTAATCTAATCAAACCAACAATCAACATTTAATCATGCATTTAAACAAATCCAATATTATTATAAAAAAAAAAAATCAAAGTGCAGTCCACTGCCTCCCATATTCGGCCAATGTAAGGGATTTTTAATTTTTTGATCCAATCAAATTTTCTCAAATCTAATCATGCATAACTCTAAGTTATCATATTCTAAGCATACTCAAACAATCAATTTGAAGAAATCATGCACAAAACATAAAAACCCCAAATTAAAGTATCAAGAACCCTAGAATTTTTCATGCTTAATATTGGCTCATGATGCCATTGTTAGTGTTCCTAGAACATGCCAAGGGTCTAATAAGCATGAATGTGTGTGATTAAGGTCATTATAAGTTGCGGAATATACTTACAATGAACGGATTGGAATTTAAAATTTTGAGAAGAGATCTCCAAGATTCAACCATTGAATGTTGATTCCAAGCTTTGAGTTATTTCCCTATCACCTTTGTTGATCTTTGTAGTGCTAGCTTTGAATGATTTTGCCACAATATCAAAGAGAGAATATTGATGAAGCTCACGCCCAAAGTGGTTCTCTAGGGTTTGTGTTGTGAGTTGTGTTACAAAATGAGAGAGAGAGATGGCTTTTGGTAAAACCAATTTACCATTTTCACCTAAACAAGGTGGTTGGGTAAATGGTTTCACCAAAACCATTTCTAAGTGGTGGGGAAAGTTGGTGGTTTGGCATAAATGCCAACCACTCTCCCAACTACCACATGTGAAGTAGGCCCCACTTTTGAATTCAAAATTTAAACGGTTTCTACGAATATTTGCCGCGGCTTGGATCCGTTTAATCCGACTAAAAGAATTTTCATTCCTAAATAATTAAATCTAATTTAATTAAATAACAACGCCTCGTAAATTTATTACGAATGCCGTTTACGAATTAAGTTTAAATTAATCTGTTCGTATGTATTAAAGTCCGACTTTAATTTCGTATTGAAATCTAATTCCAATTAATATATCTGATGTATTACTATTAAATTTATTTTACCGATTAATTCCAAATTAATCGCGCTCTCTCTCTTCTGAACACATTTAATCCCAGATTAAATAATGCCTCAATTAATCCCAGATTAATTTTCTCTCTCTTAATTAATCCCAGATTAATTCTAATTTAAGTCAACTGTCATTGGTGAATATTTGGGAAGCGACCCAAGAGACCTCTGGATATGTTGGTAGTAAATCCGATTATCGGACTATTCGATTAAGTACGTACCTCGTACTATGTGCTAACCGATTTACAAGACATAGTTGGCTACTAGCAAAGCACCGTGCCTACCCAATTCTCCAGAAATATTCTTACTGGAATATACAATCTTTGTCAGGCGTAGATTATATAGTATTGAGTATAGCAATCCAGTATCAGATGTCACATGCACGGCCTGAGGCTGGAATAGTGTCCGCCCCATACGAAGCATATATCAGATTACAAGCAACTAGTCTCTTTAATCGGATAATCATGACGTTGTCATATTATCCCAATGGTTGCAACACATTAGAGTACCAGTTGTGTATCCCTGCGTAATCATCATCTTCATATGACTGAAGTGATACTTCCATCTTGACATCACATCCAATACTCTACGATTCTCAATAAACCCAGAAGAGGAGTACATATAGACGACCAAACTAAAGCGTAATGATTGTCGCAAGTATTAGCGATGCAAGTCTCAGTTTAAGACCAAATAAACCTACCCTGAATCGGATTCCCATAGACACATTGTCATACAACCAATGGGATTTCGTGGGGTCTATCCGGAGCGAAGCTGTTTCCGTACCATCGGTAAACACAACCTCCTATCACACTTGCATAAGTATCCAATACTTAAATATAAGAACTATGTCGTTATATTCCTACAACACCCACAAGTGCAATACTAGTCTATTCCGTATTATCGATGTCCAGTCTCAATAATACTACGACTAGGGATTTTAATGATTAAACCTTAGTGGATTGATACTGTCTCATATCTTATAATCCGAAATGAATCATAAGGACTTTTATTACTTTATGTTTAAGTAATACAATTAGAAATGATAAAATAATAATTTCCATAGTCAAATAGTTATTTTGTACATATACCATAATGTCTTTTATAAATAGTGACGCTATGGGTCATAATTGTCTAACATGGGATTCATTCCCGAACTGCTGATGATGTGGGCCTCGACCTTGGGATTCATTTTCAAACTACTGGTAGTGTGGGCCTCGAACCTGGGATTCATTCCCGAACTGATAATAGTGTGGGCCTCGACCTGGGATTCATTCCCCAATTGTTGATAGTGTCGGCCTTGACCCTGGGATTCATTCCTGAAACTGCTGATAGTGTGGGCCTCGGTCCTGGGATTCATTCTCGAAACTATTGATAGTGTGGGCTTTGACCCTGGGATTCATTCCTGAAACTGCTGATAGTATGGGCCTTGGCCCTGGGATTCATTCTCGAACTGCTGATAGTGTGGGCCTCGACCTTGGGATTTATTCCCGAAACTACTTGTAGTGTGGGCCTCGACCCTGGAATTCATTCCCAAAACCTCTGATGGTGTGGGCCTCGTCCCTGGGATTAATTCCCGAAGACTGTTGATAATATGGGCCTCGACCGTAGGATTCATTCACAATGCTGCTGATGATGTGGGCCTCGACCTTGGGATTCATTCCCGAAACTGCTTATCTTTGCCTGCTTTTTCCTTTTCTTCAAAACCTATGAATCAAAAAGAAAACAAGAAATTGCTTTTATGTGATGTGTATACATGTATGCATGGATGTATTTCCTATTCCGATGGGTTAGGCCTTCCGTGTGGTCCTTGGTACCATTTGCCTACAAATGTCTCTGGTTACCCCCAGGGTCTGCTTATAATTTCCTTCTGTCAATTCTACTCTGGTGATTTCTCAGTTTTCTTTGGTCACATGACTCAAGATTTCGTTATGCTCCTTATTCACGGGGGGGGGGGGGGGGGTAGACTGGTCTCCTCCAATCTTGGTTTAACTTTCTGCTCTTCATTGCTTGCACTCGGCCAAGTAGATCATGTGGTGTAACGTACTACATTGCCTTTCACGAGATAGTCCCAATAGTTATACATATTATCGTCCTTAAAGGATTCCCAGTGTCGAAACCAGAGAACCTTCAAAGCACTCAATGCAACTCAAATCCAAGTCTTTGAAAAAATGATCTAAGCCAGATTCAAAGTGTGTGTGTGCAAATGTTCCTTCATAGCTTGATCCTTAAGTAAGCCAACTCAATGATTTCATTTCAAAAATCAGGATCGATGGGTCAAACCAACCTAGATGTCTCAGTTATGGTCTATAATTGCTTTTCCGTGCTCAATGTGGTATGATTTTATTTTCCTTTTCCTTTGTCTCTCTTTCTTTCTTTTCGTTTGGAACTTTTTTTTTCTTTTTTTCTCTTTTTTTCAACACAATTACCCTTTAAGGTTGCATTTCTCCTCATGATGGTCCTAATACTCGCCCATGGGCAGCTTTACGCTTATCGGTTATATGTGGTTTAATTCTTTTCTTTAGAGAGTTTTATTTTATTTTCAACCATACCACACATCACAACACAAGTAAATCAGGATAGACATTTAGGCGAACGGTCATTCACCGACCTACAATTTCTTCAACTAGTCACTTTACTAACTACTCAGGTTTTCACTGCTAAGAACCTATGATTAAGTGCTCACAAGTCTAACCTAGATTAATTACTCAAATCATCAGATAAAAGCGTATCAAGAACTTATCGTTTCTAAGGTTTCACCCCGTAGCAATCAATTTTATCATCGGACTTATGTCTAACTATTAAGGACTAATAACAAAAAAAAAATTTCTTTTTTTTTTTGCTTTTTCCTCTCTTTTTTTTCTCTTTTTTTTTCTCTCTTTTTTTTTCTTTTTTTCCTTTTTTTTTTCACTCCACTCGAATTATGTTCCTCAGTTCCCTTTTCCCCGATATCCATATTTGCTAAACTCTTTTTGACAAATCTTTTTTCTCTAACCCAACAGATATCTACGATGGCTTTTAAGACACAGGTTAACATGACGTATATATGCATGAGATGTATGAAATGCGTGCGATGCATGAGATATAATATGCATGTGTTTATCAAAAGCATAAAGGGGCAACTTCTATGAGATATATGACTATGGTTTATATGCGGGTTTATAGGAGTGAAGATAAAGGCTCTCGTCGGTGAAGGATTACCCACAACTGGGTCTCCCCACTCAAGGGTTCGGACGACCAAGTGAGCGCACCCTTTTTATACTCTAAGGTACGTGCCAATGAGTGATAATACATGAATGACTGTCAAATGGATTTCTTATTGAAGATTCCCTAGAGGGAGGGTGGAACGAACTCTCTTAAATACCATTGCCTCTTAGGCGCTTATTACCTTGGTGACAGGAATAAACAATAGATCCTACAAATTAGTCCATCACGGTAAGCTTTTAGTAAAGGATTATCTGGATGTCTTCACAGATTTTCCGTTTGGCTATAAAAGGTAGTGAGTGAAGGAAGACACCAAATAATTACCTAGCTCTAATAGTGCCTGTGGTGACACAGGAAAACCTGGGCATGACTGTTCCGGGCTCGCGGCCCGGTTGGGAGTACGGAGTAGCCACGGGGGACTAAACCGGAGAATAATGGAGTCGCCACCCGGTGTGAACCGGGAAAATGAGAGATTTAAGGCCGCACTCACCCTTCGCGAGGGAAGACCTCAAACCGTTGGGTTTGGAATGGTCCCTTACTTATGTCCATTGTAATGAAAGGATTTGTGTAATAATTTAATCGAGCCTAAATAACACTTATTTCCAAGAGTGCACCATAATCCTAAGTTCACATGCATGAAGATAGAGTCTTTTTTAATAGCAAACATATTACATCATAAGAATTCAATATTCATGCAAACATAAACGCAAGACAACCATAGCAATATTGGCATGCAATATAAAGGAAATCAAAATAACGGCGAACATATCATGTTATAAGCGCATTTATAAAAACATATGAAATAAGATCAAAGTAACCACATAATGAACGGAATCAAAATAAGCACATAGCCCGAAGAGATGAAGAAAGATGCGAATTCAAATACACGAAAGAGAAACAGTTAAAGATGCAACCGTATATTAAAGATGAACGTGCCATAATGTGATGCAAAAGAATGTGGCTAACATGAGTGAAAGAAAGGAATACCAAGAAGGAGAGAAATGCAATGTGTGCCTATACTCATGTAACTACTACAAAATTTCAATTAAGCATGTTATATGTGATGCGAGATTATGCAATGAGATGTCATATGAATGAATAATATGGAAAAGAAAGCACGGAAAAACATTGCATAATGAAGAGAAACAAAATGCATGAATAAAATGATATTTTGCAAAACAGCGATAAGTCGCGTAATAAACAGCGCGGCAAAACATCGTGGTAAGGTAGCCTTAAGGCATTTTCCCTCGAATAGAGGACCTTTAACCCACCCTAGTTAAACCCATGCGCATGCATGCATGATAACGTGCAACAAATAAAATGCATGAATGAAATGGTAATGTTCGAATGATAAATAAATAAAACATAACGAAAAGTAAATAACAAAGCGCGGCAAGTATTGCGGTAAAGGTATAACATAGGCTTTTTATCCCTCCAAGTGGAGGACATTTAATCCGACTTACTAGGCCCATGCGCACACAACACAATGCATACATATGAAACAAAAGTGAATACAAAGATACCCGGCGTGGCGAAGCATCGTGGTAAAGGATTTTAACCTCTTCAATTAGAGGACCTTTCACTGCACTTACTAAGCCCATGTGCTTATCTCAATGCATATATATTTGAAACAAAAGTAAATACAAAGATATCAGATTTCGTATACCCGATTGAACATGTCTTACATCCAATCGAATTCACATCGTCCGGCGCGGGGAAGCATCGTGGTAAAGGATTTTTAACCTCTTCAATTAAAGGACCTTTCATCGCACTTACTAAGCCCATGCGCTTATCTCAATGCATATATATGAAACAAAAAGGTAAATGTAAAAATATCGGATTTCGTATACCCGATTGAACATATCTCACATCCAATCGAATATACAATGATCGGCGCGGCGAAGCATCGTGGTAAATGATTTTAACCCCTTCAATTAGAGGACCTTTCATCACACTTACTAAGCCCATACGCTCGATCATATCATTACGCTAACAAGTCATATGCGGAAATTAAATAATGAATAATAAACACATCAAAACAACATAAAACAAAATATACGCCGTTTGCTCAAGTGGTACGTGGAGTTGTATCCCGAGTGCAGATCATACTACCGTCCATTCGGAATCGGCTATGAAATTTACGTCCGGGTTTCCATCCTATATACCACGAGAGGCGACACATTTTTCATTTTAATCAAGGGCCACAATCATGCATCAATCCATAATAATAATGCAAACGAAACTCAATAAATAATAAAAATAAAACTGAAAACGGATGTGGAAAATACCCTCAGGTCTAACCTTTTTACGTCCACTTTCGGAAGCGCGTTCCAAGTCCGTCGGAAGGGCTAATAATCCGTAACTCTTCCGGTTCACTGGTTCGATGTCTTTGCTCACTGTTTCGCTGTTTTGGTCGCTGTTTTACCTCTGTTTTGCTGCTGTATGTGATGTGTATTTTCTACTCACTGTTCAGGTCTTGTAAAGCTACTATTTTGGGTGTTTCGGGGACTGTATTTAGGTTATTTTAGGGACAATTTCGGGACAGTTTGGTACAGTTTGTATGGTGTTATACGACAGTAGGCTAGGCAGTTTCGGTAGAAGGGTTTATTGGCTTACGTGGACTGGGCAGTAGGGGGTTTGTGTGTTTGGTTTTGGGAGTCTTGGATGTTCGGCAGTGGGCTGTGATGAGTGAGTCTGTGGCGTGAAGGTTGTGAAGTGAGGGGCAGTGGCGCGAGGCTTATGATAATGAGTTGAAGTGTAGGTTACGGGTAAATAGAGGGATAAGCTGTGTGCCTTTGGCGAGGAGGTGTGCGGGTCGCAAGGGGCTGCAGTATGTGTGCGTGAATTTATGGGAGGCAGGTGGCTAGTTTAGAGGCAGTGAATGGCTTTGTGGACATGAGTGTCAATCAATTGAAGTGGGTCTGGACGTGTTGCCGAGAGGGTTTGTGTTGTGGGTTAGTGGGAAGTTTGCATGGAGAGGGGCTGGTTACGTAGCTGCATGAAGGGTATTATGGCATGAAGGGCTGGACGTGTTGTGGCTTATGAGGCTGTGTTTACGTTAAATGGAGGCTTGAGAGGAGTGGGTGAAGTCTGATGCGTGCAGGCTGTGAAGTGAGGGGCAGTGGCGTGGGTTGAATGAGGCAGTAGCGTGTGTTTGCTAGGGTTGATTGCTGAGCGTGAAGGAGGGCTTGTGAGCAAATGGGTCAGACGTGGATGGGAGCTAGTTGAACGTGAAGTGCTATGTGTGCATGGGCTGTTAGGATTGTGTTGCTTCAGCGTTGATGGGGCAGTGGGACGTGATGAATTTGGTGAGGCAGTGGCGTTTCAAGTTAAAATAATATGTGAGGGCTATGTCAGGGTGATGGAAAGTTGCTGTGTGTATTTGAGGGTTTGTTATTTGGTTTCGTGAGAGAGATGGAAGGTGGGGTCAAGGTGGCTTAAGGGTTCCAGGTTATTTTATTATTTGGCTGAGGGCGTGAATAGGGTTTTATTACTTGGTGCATGGTCAGGCCGTGTGAGAGAAGAGAAGACAAGGGGCTGTTTTGTGTTGTTTATATAGTTATCACTTAGGGTTTCTATGCATGGATTTTATTTTAGGAAAGAAATCAAATTAAATAGGGATGTGTGGTATTTGATTTAATTAGTTTAGGTAAGGATATTTATTTTTTTGGTGGGAATTATCTTTAATTGGTGAGTGATTTATTAAATTTGGAAATAGATTTATTTGATTTGTGTTAATTAATCATGTAATTTCTTTAATTTGTGTAAGTATTTTTTATTATTTTTGTAGGTTATTATTTAGATTTTATGATTTTATTAAATTTTTTATTTAAATTGGTATATGATTTAATTAATTTATTTTAATTAGGTATATGACTTAATTATTTAATTTGTTTTAGTTTAATTAGATATTGATTTATTTTAATTAGATATTAATTTAATTTAATAGGATTTTAGTTTGATTTAATTAGCTTTAATTTAATTCCACTTTAATTCGTTTTAATTAAATTTGGTTTAATTTCAATTTAATTTAAAATTTGTGGCATGTGTTTTAAATGTTTTAATTATTTTAATTTGTGACATATATTAATTATTTCTTTGGATTGGGCTTGGATGAGATGGGCTTGGTTAAGTCTGGTTTGTGCCAAGGTTAAGTTTTAAAAAGGAGGTCCAACAGCGAACCCGAAACTAAACACGTGAACTAAATCCAACAAAACGTCAATTATTGAACCTTCCATTCCGACGTCCGTTTTCCGTGATTTCCGCGACTTAAAAGATGGTGCCTCCAAATGAGGCTCATCATCGGGTTTCACATGCAGAAATGCAATGCCTACAGTCGCCCCCACTTTGATGGGACTTATGCAGTGTGTGACAGTGAGAATCCTATCAAAGTCTATGCAATGCATTTTTACTTACCTGGCTCACCAGCTGCCACTTGGTTTGCTTGTTGTGTTTAGTTGATTTTGTTGTGAGGTGGTCCATTCTCGAACCAAGTTGAGGAGATGTGGTCCATTCTCGAACCGTTATTGTGGTGTGGTCCATTCCCGAACCGTACTCCATTCTCGGAGTGTCATTCTTGACTTGTTCATTCTCGAACCATTACTGTGATGCAGTCCATTCCCGAACCTTGCTCCATTCTCGGATTACCATTCTCGGTTTTTTTATTCTCGAACTCTATTCCATTCTTGGATTACCATTCTCGGCTTGTTCATTCTTGAACTCTGTTCCATTCTCGGATTACCATCCTCGGCTTGTTCACTCTCGAACCTTGCTCCATTCTTGGATTACCATTCTCGGCTTGTTCATTCTCGAACTCTGCTACATTCTCGGATTACCATTCTCGGCTTGTTTATTCTCGAACTGATTTTCCATTCTTGGAGTGCCATTCCCGGCTTGTTCATTCCCGAACTGTCTTTCCATTCTTGGAGTGCCATTCCCGACTTGTTCATTCCCGAACTGTGTTTCCATTCTTGGAGTGCCATTCCCGACTTGTTCATTCTCGAACTGATTTTCCATTCTTGGAGTGCCATTCCCGGCTTGTTCATTCTCGAACTGTGTTTCCATTCTTGGAGTGCCATTCCCGGCTTGTTCATTCTCGAACTGATTTTCCATTCTTGGAGTGTCATTCCCGGCTTGTTCATTCTTGAACTGATTTTCCATTCTTGGAGTGCCATTCCCAGCTTGTTCATTCTTGAACTGATTTTCCATTCTTGGAGTGTCATTCCCGGCTTGTTCATTCCCGAACAGTGTTGTCTATTCTTGGAGTGCCATTCCCGGCTTGTTCATTCCCGAACTGTGTTTCCATTCTTGGAGTGCCATTCCCGGCTTGTTCATTCTCGAACTGATTTTCCATTCTTGGAGTGCCATTCCTGGCTTGTTCATTCTCGAATTGATTTTCCATTCTTGGAGGGCCATTCTCGGCTTGTTCATTCCCGAACTGTGTTTCCATTCTTGGAGTGCCATTCCCGGCTTGTTCATTCTCGAACTGATTTTCCAGTCTTGGAGTGCCATTCCCGGCTTGTTCATTCCCGAAATGTGTTTCCATTCTTGGAGTGCCATTCCCAGCTTGTTCATTCTCGAACTGATTTTCCATTCTTGGAGTGCCATTCCCGGCTTGTTCATTCTTGAACTGATTTTCCATTCTTGGAGTGCCATTCCTGACTTGTTCATTCTCGAACTGCGTTTCCATTCTTGGAGTGCCATTCCCGGCAAGACTGCTACTGATGCTATTGTGGGCTTCACCCCCAGAGTGCCATACCTGGCAAGACTGATTCTGATGATGATGTGGGCCTCGCCCCCAGAGTGATGCTGATGTGGGCCTCGCCCCCAGAATGCCATACCCAAAACTCAAACTCAAATGGGCCTCAACCTTGGGATTATTACCCGAATCCGATACTGTGCTTTTCACCGTTTCCGACGAGCTTGTCTTTGCCGCTTTCTTTTTCTTCTTCAAAACCTGTGAACACAAAACAAAACAAACACAAAGAATCCAAAATGTGTTACGTGTATGCATGCATGAATGTTCCTATCCCATCGGGTTAGGTCTTCTGCCAATTCTTTTGGTGACTGCTCAGTCTTATTTTCCTTAGGCAAGCCACTGTTTCAATCTGTCTATGTTGATCGGCTCGGTGAACTAATTCCTTTCCAAGCCTGATATTTTCACTGTCCCCATTTCCCAAATTCTGAATGGCTATCTTATCTTTTCTGCTTGTTTATTCCAAGGATTCCCCGTGTTCTAAACATCACTGAATTTCATAGTACCAAGGTTGAATGCTTTTGTCAATATACTCATGTTGCAGGAAGAGGCTTAGGCAAGTAAACGAAATGAACGTCTTTATTATAGGTTGAGAAAAAAAAGGTTCGAACAAGTAAACAATATTAACGTCTTTATTTAAAAATACTGGATCAAGTAGACTAGGAGGAACAGCTCCATCATCCGCATCACTGCCTTCTTCTTTGGCCTATGGTTCTTCACTGTCATCCATGTAAAAAGCTTGGTGGTTGAGGGTTTGGAGGACAAAAGTTTCGGGCAATCCAGAGTTGATCATGTAGGTGGGTGGTGGAACGGAGTGGTAGTTTTGTAGCGGGTTTCTGTGTGTGCTGGGTTGTTCTTTTTCTGGATCGGGTATTTTATGGGAGTCTATGAGATCTTGAATTTCATGCCTGAGGTGGGTGCAGTTGTTGGTGTCATGGCCATGTAGCTGGTGGAAGTGACAATAAAGGTTCACATTTATGTGTGGCGGTGGGGGTTGTGGAAGTGGTTTGCCTTCTAAGGGTTTCAAGAGTCATTGTCCCTGTAACTTTTCAAATACCTTCGACAAAGGTCTACCAAGGTCGGAGAATTTCCTGTTTCTCATGGCAGTGACCTCGGAACTAGGGGGTTTGGCCTCAAGAGGCCCCCTAAAATTTCTTCTATTCTGGCCATAAAACTTTCGGTTTTCAGCCTCTTCCTCTTCAATATCCATAACTGTCTCCCTCAATTTTCAGAAATCCGTAATCACCGAAGTCATCCTCCGCAGCTTACCATAAATGAAGGGCTTAGTACCCTTGATGATCATTTTGATCTGGTCTTTCTCTGAAGGCCGAGTCTGTATTTTCAAAAGTTGACCTCTCCAGGGTCTACATACTCCTTGAAGTTCTCCTCCGGCTTTTGCTTAGTATTCTCTAAATCACGGAGTGACAAATCAATCCAAGTCTGTAACATACTGTTTTAGAAATACATCTGCCAATTCCTTCCAATTTTTTTTGACCTTTTTCTCAAGGTTGTGATACCACGCTACAGGTGCCCCCTCAAGTGACATTCCAAACATTTTCTACACCTGACGCTTCGATAAGCCCACTGCACTCATAACTGCAACGTACTGGCGAAGATGGACCCTCGGATCCCCACTCCCATTGAACTTGGCCATATCCGGCATCTTGAACTGAGCAGGCATCTGTTCCTCAAAGGTTAACGCCTCATAGTCTAGTAGGTCTTCATCCTACCCTTCATCTTATGGGTAACAGACTTTACCTGGTCACGGAGTTTCTGTAATTCTGCTTGAGACCCAACCATTCTGTCTGCCGTATATTCAGTCATATCATCATCAAAAGTCGGGATATCATCCCCCAATCTATTCGGAGGCTCCTCACACCTTACATTCTCAGGATTTCCCCCGCATGAGGCACATTCATCTTTGCCATAGTAGTAGTCAGGGCTTGCAACTGTTCAGTAATCTTGGTGAAACCATTCTCCAACTGATCTATCCGGGATACCTCATTATCGGATGTACTCATAATTCCGGCCTTTTACTGAGCTTCTTCTTCCCTAACCCAACAGGAATCTATGATGTCTTTTTGAGACATAGAGGGTGTTAATATGATGTATGCATGTATGAGGTGCAAAAGATGCATATAAAATATAGGACATACTAAATCAATTAAAATCTCAAACAAATCGGCCCATTATCATTTTAGAAGTTTTTGGGCTAAATGTCATATGAGTGAACTCGTCCCAGTTTAAATGGCCCAACGAGTTCGCATCTCATGGCAAGGAGCCCAACTAAATCCAAATGGTAATGTTCCAAACACAAGCACAAAATGGCCCATCAACATTTAGAGGCCTTTGGCCCAATCGTCATAAGATACATTCTTGTCCCAGTTTAAATGGCCCAACAAGCTCATATCCCATGACAAATGGTCCAAATAGATCCAAACGACGATGTTCCCAAACACAAGCATAAAGATAATTCAAGCATAAAACAGTAAATTCTACAAGGTGACCCATCAACATTTCAGAAGCTTTGGGCCTAATGGTCATAGGATACGAACTCGCCCCAGTTTAAATGGCCCAGCAAGTTCGTATTTCTGACAAAAAGTCCAACTGCATCCAAATGAGGATGGTCCACAAGCACATACTCAAGGAAAAATTGTTACTTTAGACATACAACCCTAGTCTATGGGTGGGTTCGTGAGAGTATAGACAAAGACTCTTGCTGGCGAAGGATTGCCCACAACTAGGTCTCCCCACTCAAGGGTTCGTGCGACCATGCAAGCGCACCTTTTTATACCTTCCGGTACGTGCCAACAAGTCACGGTGTGTGACTAACTGTCAAATGGATTTCATGTTGCAGATTCCCCAGAGGGAGGGTGGAGCGAACTCTCTTAAATACCCAAGCCTCTTAGGCTCTTATCGCTTAGTGATAGGAATAAGCAACAAGTCCTCCAAATTAGTCTGTCACAACAGGCCAAGGGTAGTGACTATTTAGGTGCCTCCACAGCTTTTCCTCGAAAGGTAGTGAATGAAGGAAGACACCAAACCATTACCTAGCCTTAAAATGTCTTTGATCAAACCCTCATTTTACCCACTATAGACATGGTAAATTAAAACACAAATCCAAACATTACAAAACAATATTTCGGGGCCGATTCTCTATCCCCAGTGGAGTCGCCAGACTGTGGTGACACATGAAAACCTGGGTGACGCATGCTGTTCCGGGCTCGCGGCCCGGTTGGGAGTACGAAGTAGCCACGGGGGACTAAACCGAAGAATGATGGAGTCGCCACCTGGTGTGAACCGGGAAAATGAGATTTAAGGCCGCACTCACCCCTCGCAAGGGAAGACCTCAAACCATTGGGTTCGGAATGGTCCCTTACTTATGTCCCTTGTAATGAAAGGATTTGTGTAATAATTTAATCGAGCCTAAATAACACTTATTTCCAAGAGTGTACCATAATCCTAAGTTCACATGCATGAAGATAGAGTCTTTTTCAATAGCAAACATATTACATCATAATAATTCAATATTCATGCAATCATAAATGCAAGACAACCATAGTAATATTGGCATGCAATATAAAGGAAATCAAAATATCGGAGAACATATCATGTTATAAGCGCATTTATAAAATCATATGAAATAAGATCAAAGTAACCACATAATGAACAGAATCAAAATAAGCACATAGCCCGAAGGGATGAAGAAAGATGCGAATTCAAATACATGAAAGAGAAACAGTTAAAGATGCAACCGTATATTAAAGATGAACATGCCATAATGTGATGCAAAAGAATGTGGCTAACATGAGTTAAAGAAAGGAATACCAAGAAGGAGAGAAATGCAATGTGTGCCTATACTCATGTAACTACTACAAATTTTCAATTAAGCATGTTATATGTGATGCAAGATTATGCAATGAGATGTCATATGAATGATTAATATGGAAAAGAAAGCACGGCAAAACATTGCATAATGAACAGAAACAAAATGCATGAATAAAATGATATTTGCAAAACAGCGATAAGTCGCGTAATAAACAGCGCTGCAAAACATCGTGGTAAGGTAGCCTTAAGGCATTTTCCCTCGAATAGAGGACCTTTAACCCACCCTAGTTAAGCCCATGCGCATGCATGCATGATAACGTGCAACAAATAAAATACATGAATGAAATGGTAATGTTCGAATGATAAATAAATAAAACATAACGAAAAGTAAATAACAAAGCGCGGTGAAGTATTGCGGTAAAGGTAGACCGTAGGATTTTTATCCCTCCAAGTGGAGGACCTTTAATCCGACTTACTAGGCCCATACACACACAACACAATGCATACATATGAAACAAAAGTGAATATAAAGATACCCGGCGCGGCGAAGCATCGTGGTAAAGGATTTTAACCTCTTCAATTAGAGGACCTTTCACTGCACTTACTAAGCCCATGCGCTTATCTCAATGCATATATATATGAAACAAAAGTAAATACAAAGATATCGGATTTCGTATACCCGATTGAACATGTCTTACATCCAATCGAATACATACCGTCCGACGCGGCGAAGCATCGTGGTAAAGGATTTTTAACCTCTTCAATTAGAGGACCTTTCATCGCACTTACTAAGCCCATGCGCTTATCTCAATGCATATATATGAAACAAAAAGGTAAATGTAAAAATATCGGATTTCTTATACCCGATTGAACATATCTCACATCCAATCGAATATACAATGACCGGTGCAGCGAAGCATCGTGGTAAACGATTTTAACTCCTTCAATTAGAGGACCTTTCATCACACTTACTAAGCCCATGTGCTCGATCATATCATTACGCTAACAAGTAATATGCGGAAATTAAATAATGAATAATAAACACATCAAAACAAAATATGCGCCGTTTGCTCAAGTGGTACGTGGAGTTGTATCCCGAGTGCAGATTATACTACCGTCCATTCGGAATCGGCTATTAAATTTACGTCCGGGTTCCATCCTATATACCACGAGAGGCGACACATTTTTCATTTTAATCAAGGGCCACAATCATGCATCAATCCATAATAATCATGCAAACGAAACTCAATAAATAATAAAAATAAAACTGAAAACGGATGTGGAAAATACCCTCAGGTCTAACCTTTTTACGTCAACTTTCAGAAGCGCGTTCCAAGTCCGTCGGAAGGGCTAATAATCCACAACTCTTCCGGTTCACTGGTTCGATGTCTTTGCTCACTGTTTCACTGTTTTGTTTCGCTGTTGTATGTGATGTATTTTCTGCTCACTGTTCAGGTCTTGTAAAGCTACTATTTTGGGTGTTTCGGGGACTGTATTTAGGTTATTTTAGGGACAATTTCGGGACAGTTTGGTACAGTTTTGATGGTGTTATATGGTAGTAGGTTAGGCAGTTTCGGCAGAAGGGTTTATTGGCTTACGTGGACTGGGCAGTAGGGGGTTTGTGTGTTCGGTTTTGGGAGTCTTGGATGTGCGGCAGTGGGCTGTTTTGGGAGTCTTGGATGTGCGGCAGTGGGCTGTGATGAGTGAGTGTGTGGCGTGAAGGTTGTGAAATGAGGGGCAGTGGCGTGAGGCTTATGATAATGAGTTGAAGGGCAGGTTACGTGTAAGTAGAGGGGTAAGCTGTGTGGCTTTGGCGAGGAGGTGTGCGGGTCGCAAGAGGCTGCAGTATGTGTGCGTGAATTTATGGGAGGCAGGTGGCTAGTTTAGAGGCAGTGAATGGCTTTGTGGACATGAGTGTCAATCAATTGAAGTGGGTCTGGATGTGTTACCGAGAGGGTTTGCGTTGTGGGTTAGTGGGTAGTTTGCATGGAGAGTGGCTGGTTACGTAGCTGCATGAAGGGTATTATGGCATGAAGGGCTGGACATATTGTGGCTTATGAGGCTGTGTTTGCGTTAAAGGGAGGCTTGAGCGGAGTGGGTGAAGTCTGATGCGTGCAGGCTGTGAAGTGAGGGGCAGTGGCGTGGGTTGAATGAGGCAGTAGCGTGTGTTTGCTAGGGTTGATTGCTGAGCGTGAAGGAGGGCTTGTGAGCAAATGGGTCAGACGTGGATGGGAGCTAGTTGAACGTGAAGTGCTATGTGTGCATGGGCTGTTAGGATTGTGTTGCTTCAGCGTTGATGGGGCAGTGGGACGTGATGAATTTGGAGAGGCAGTGGCGTTTCAAGTTAAAACAATATGTGAGGGCTATGTCAGGGTGATGGAAAGTTGCTGTGTGTATTTGAGGGTTTGTTATTTGGTTTCGTGAGAGAGATGGAAGGTGGGGTCAAGGTGGCTTAAGGGTTCCAGGTTATTTTATTATTGGCTGAGGGCGTGAATAGGGTTTTATTACTTGGTGCATGGTCAGGCCGTGTGAGAGAAGAGAAGACAAGGGGCTGTTTTGTGTTGTTTATATAGTTATCACTTAGGGTTTCTATGCATGGATTTTATTTTAGGAAAGAAATCAAATTAAATAGGGATGTGTGGTATTTGATTTAATTAGTTTAGGTAAGGATATTTATTTTTTTGGTGGGAATTATCTTTAATTGGTGAGTGATTTATTAAATTTGGAAATAGATTTATTTGATTTGTGTTAATTAATCATGTAATTTCTTTAATTTGTGTAAGTATTTTTTATTATTTTGTAGGTTATTATTTAGATTTTATGATTTTATTAAATTTTTTATTTAAATTGGTATATGATTTAATTAATTTATTTAATTAGGTATATGACTTAATTATTTAATTTGTTTTAGTTTAATTAGATATTGATTTATTTTAATTAGATATTAATTTAATTTAATAGGATTTTAGTTTGATTTAATTAGCTTTAATTTAATTCCACTTTAATTCGTTTTAATTAAATTTGGTTTAATTTCAATTTAATTTAAAATTTGTGGCATGTGTTTTAAATGTTTTAATTATTTTAATTTGTGACATATATTAATTATTTCTTTGGATTGGGCTTGGATGAGATGGGCTTGGTTAAGTCTGGTTTGGGCCAAGGTTAAGTTTTAAAATGGAGGTCCAACAGCGAACCCGAAACTAAACACGTGAACTAAATCCAACAAAACGTCAATTATTGAACCTTCCATTCCGACGTCCGTTTTAAATGTTTTAATTATTTCGTTTTAATTAAATTTTGTTTAATTTCAATTTAATTTGCGTATTTAATTTAAAATTTATGACATGTGTTTTAAATGTTTTAATTATTTTAATTTGTGACATATATTAATTATTTCTTTGGATTGGGCTTGGATGAGATGGGCTTGGTTAAGTCTGGTTTGGGCGCCAAGGTTAAGTTTTAAAACGGAGGTCCAACAGCGAACCTGAAACTAAACACGTGAACTAAATCCAACAAAACGTCAATTTTTCCCTTCCGACTTCCGTTTTCCGCGATTTAAAAGATAGTGCCTCCAAATGAGGCTCATCATCGGGTTTCACATGCAGAAATGCAATGCCTACAATGCCTTTAGTTAAACCCCTTAGTCCCAACTCGCTTGTAGACGTGGTTAACTAAAGCAAAAATCACGAACATTACAAGACATTATTTCGGAGCCGATTCTCTATCCCCAAGGGAGTAGCCAGACTGTAAGACACAGAAATCGGTGACGCTGTCCGGGGTTCGCGGCCCGGTCGGGACTACGGAGTAGCCCGTGGGGGACTAAACCAGAGAATAATGGAGTCGCCACCTCGCATGAACTGGGAAATGATTTAAGGTCGCACCCACCCCTCGTAAGGGAAGACCTCAAACCGTTGGGTTCAGAATGGTCCCTTACTTATGCCAATTTTAATGAAAGGATTTATGTGAGAGTATAACCGAGTCTTATGCAACACATACAAGATAATTTAAGAGACACACAAGTTTGCACACATAGAAGTAATGAAATAAAAGCGAGCACACAATCCCATGAACATATGCATGAACATTTCCTCAAGCGGTACATGGAGTTGTATCCCAAATACAGACCGCACTACCATCCATTTGGATTCGGCTACGGAATTTACGTATGGATTTCCATCTGATATACCACGAGAAACAACACTCGATCATTAACCTAATGTTGACAGACATAACATATGATAATACATATAATTATAAATAACCGAAGAGACAAATATGCGAAAGAACAAGGAAGATAAATAACATAAAACAAATACGGAACAATAAAACTACAATAAACGAAAATTAAATGAAAAATAATAAAAGACTAATAATACGAAAAAAATATAGATCAATAAATATGTGACCAAAGAATTTGGCCATTTTTAATATAGGACTTCGCATACCCAGTTGGACGTATTTCACGTCCAACCAAGCATGCCGTTTCCAGGACAACAAAATAAAATATAACAAATGGTGCCCACAGGTCTTACCTTTTAGATGTTCTCTTCTGTTTTATTTTTTTGAAGATGAGAGAGGATGTGAGGGTTTGAGTGTCTTTGCCGAGAATGTATTACTGGTTTATGAAGATGAGAGAGGAAGAGCGTGAAGGCAAGGATTCGTTTAAGGTTTATTGTTTTCTATTTATGCCGAGTTGTTGTTGTGCTGCTAAGTGTGTTGAGAAGGGTAGTGCATTGAAGGTTTATTGGCTTTGAGTGGCTAATGTGTGTTAGGCAAGTTTGGTTTGTCGTGTCTGTGTCTCTTATTTGTTTGGTTGGATGATGACGGCTGGTTTAGGGTTTGTTTTGGTCGTTCAAGAAGAATGAGGAGAAGTGGTTCCCAGGTTTGGTTGTCCCTTTGTCATGTGTAATCTCTTCAAATTACTGTCCAAGTGTCGTGTGCCTTCCTTTTTATTTTGGGTGTTGAATAGGTTAGAGAGAGAGGAGGCTGCCGAGAGTTCATGAGAGAAAGAAAGAGAGGACCGATAGAAGATGATTAGGGTTTTTGGTTTTTTGTTCATTGTCAAGAGTGAGAGATGAAGAGCTTATTGGGGTTTTGGTTTAATGGTCATTGTCGAGAGTTTGTTGGGAAGAAGAAGACCCAAGGAGGTTGAGAGAGAAAGTTAGATTTTTATGGTTTATATTTTTGTGTTTTTAGGTCGAGAAGCGAGAGGGATTTAGAGAGAGATTATGGTTATTCTGTTGTGGATTCCATGAATGTGAGGGCTGCTGAATGTGTTTGGTTTGAGGAGCTTCTATGTGTATGGTTTGTGAAGGGCTCGATGGGCTGCCGAGTGAGAGAGAAGAGAGGTTTGTTGGGGAGAAGAGGCGAGAGGGAAGAGAGATGCTTTTGCCGAGAGTGAGGATGAGTGTTTATGGTTTCATTTTTTTTGTCTCACTGCCAAATGAGAGGGAAGAGTTTTAGGGTTTATTTGCTTTATGGTTGTCGTGAGTCCCCCCTTTAGGATTTAGTTGGTGGTATATTTTATAGTTATCAATTAGGGTTATGCATAGGTTTTGAAAAGGAAACAAATCAATTAAGTTAGGGATGGATTTAATTAGTTAAAAAAGGAAAGAATAATTGTATTTTGGTGGGGGAATATATTTAAATTGGTAGGTGATTTATTTAAATTATGAAGAGATTTGTTTAAATTATGAATTTAATTTAATTGGATTTTAATTGGATTTAATTTAATTTAATTTAATTTCAATTTAATTGGTTTTAATTTAATTTATGACAAGTTTTTTTTTAAATGGTTTAATTACGATTGGATGTGATTTAATGGTCTTGGGCTAGGTTGGCGTGTAGCTTAGTGGTTTGGGTGTAGGATGTGTTTTAAAACAGAGGTCCAACAAGTGAACCCGGAGCTAAACAAGCGAACTAAATCCAACAAAAATGTCAATTCTGGACTCTTCCCTTCCGACGTCCGTTTCCCACGCTTCCACAATTTAAAGAGGTAGTGTCTCCATGTGAGACTCATCATCGGGGACTTATATGCAAATATGCAGTGCCTACAGTCGCCCCCACTTTGATGGGACTTGTACAGTCTTTGACAATGAAAATCCTATCAAAGTTTATGCAATTCATTTTTACTTACTTGGCTCGCCAATTGGCACTTGACTTGCCTGTTGCTTTGAGTTGAGTTGATTTGGTGGTGAGGTGCAGCGACCCCTGGTTCATTCTCGAACTGTTGTTGTGATGTGGTCCATTCCCAAACCATTAGTGTGAGGTGCTCCATTCCCAAACCGTTACTGTGATGTGGTAAACCATTAGTGTGAGGTGCTCCATTCCCAAACCGTTACTGTGATGTGGTCCATTCCCGAACCTTCAGAGTGCCATTCCCTGCTTGTCCATTCCCGAACTATGCTCCATTCTCGGAGTGTCATTCCCATCTTGTTCATTCCCGAACTGTTCTCCATTCTCGGATTGCCATTCGTGGCTTGTTCATTCTCGAACCTTGCTCCATTCTCATATTGCCATTCTCGGCTTGTTCATTCTCGAACTTGCTCCATTCTCGGATTGCCATTCTCAGCTTGTTCATTCTCGAACTGTGCCCCATTCTCGGATTGCCATTCTCGTCTTGTTCATTCTTGAACTCTGCTCCATTCTCGGGTTGCCATTATCGGCTTGTTCATTCTCAAACCTACTCCATTCTCGGATTGCCATTCTCGGCTTGTTCATTCTCTAACCTTGCTCCATTCTCAGATTGCCATTCTCAGCTTGTTCATTCTCGAACTCTGCTCCATTCTCGGATCGACATTCTCAGCTTGTTCATTCTCGAACTCTGCTTCATTCTCAGATTGCCATTCTCGGCTTGTTTATTCTCGAACTGTGCTCCATTCTCAAATTGCCATTCTCGGCTTGTTCATTCTCGAACCTTACTCTATTCTCGGATTTCCATTCTCGGCTTGTTCATTCTCGAACTGTGCTCCATTCTCGGGTTGCCACTCTCGGCTTGTTCATTCTCAAACCTGCTCCATTCTCAGATTACCATTCTCGGCTTGGTCATTCTCGAACCTTGCTCCATTCTCGAATTACCATTCTCGGCTTGTTCATTCTCGAACTCTGCTCCATTCTCGGATTACCATTCTCGGCTTGTTCATTCTCGAACTCTGCTCCATTCTCCGATTTCCATTCTCGGCTTGTTCATTCTCGAACTGTGCTCCATTCTAGGATTGCCATTATCGGCTTGTTCATTCTTGAACTGTGCTCCATTCTCGGATTGCCATTCTCGGCTTGTTCATTCTCGAACTCTACTCCATTCTTGGGTCTTGTTCATTCTCGAACTCTGCTCCATTCTCGGAGTGCTATTCTCAGCTTGTTCATTCTCGAACTCTGCTTCATTCTTGGTTTGTTCATTCCTGAACCTCGTTCCATTCTCGGAGTGCCATTCTCGAACTCTGCTCCATTCTCGGAGTGCCATTCTCGACTAAACTGATACTGATGCTGATGTGGGCCTCACCCTCGGGACTCATCCCCAAAACTGATATTAATGCTGATGTGGGCCTTGCCCCTAGAGTGTCATACCCGGCAAGACTGATACTGATGCTAATGTGGGACTTGCCTCTAGAGTGCCATACCCGGAAAGACTGATATTGATACTAATGTGGGCCTCGCCCCCAGAGTGATACTGATGTGGGCCTCACCCGAAACTGATTCTGATATAGGCCTCGCCCTCAAACTGATACTGATATGAGCCTCGCCCCAAACTGATACTAATATGGGCCTCTCCCCCAAACTGATACTGATATGGGCCTCACCCACATGCTGATACTGATAAGGGCCTCACCCACATGATGATACTGATATTGGCCTCACCCCCATGCTGATACTGATGCGGTGTTGCATATCAACATGTTGTAATGCCTCTCATGAGATAGTCCTGATAGCCAAACATATTTTCGTACTCAATGTATGCTTTGCGTCGAAACCAAAGAACCTTCAAAGTACTTAACATACTCAAATCTGTTCGTCTGAATAAGCGATCTGAACTAGACTCCTAGTGTGTGTGTGCCAAGGCTCTTTCGCAGCTTAATCCTTAAGTAAGCTAACTCGATGATTTCGTCTCGAAAAATCTGGTCAGTGGGTCTAACCAACCTAGATGTCTTGATCATACTCTGTGATTACTTATTCGTACTCAACATGATATGGTTTTCTTCTTTTTCTTTCGTCTCTTTTTTTTTTTTTTTTCTCTTTTTCTCTTTTTCTCTTTCTTTGACACACCTACCCTTTAGGTAGCATTTCTCCTCTTGGTGGTCTTAAAACTTGCCCATGGGTAGCTTCACACTTATCGGTTATAGGCGGTCTATTTTTTTCTTTTCTTTTCAAAGACTTTTTCTTTGTTTCCAACCATATCATATATCGTAGAATAAGTAAACCAGGATGGACATCCAGGCAAACGGTCATTCACTGATCCACCATCTTCTCAATTAGTCATCTTGTCGACTACTCAGGCTTCCACCGCTAAGATCCCGTAATCAAGTGCTTGTGAGTCTAGCTGAGATCAACTATTCAGAATGTCGGACGAGAGCACATGTCGCACTTATTGTTTCTAAAGTTTCTCTCTATAGCAAACAATGTCATCACCGGACATATGCTTAATCATCCATGACTTCTTCTTTTTTTTCCACTCACTTTATGGAATTCTTCCTTTCTACTGCTGATAATATGGGCTTCACCCCCTGAGATCAATTCCCGAAACTCATAGTGATATGGGCCTCAACCACTGGGATTCCTACCCAAAACTGATACTGTGTTGTCGCTCCTTCTGATTGGCTTGTCCATATCACTTTCTTTTTTCTTCTTTAAAACCTGTGAATACAAAACAAAACAGACACAAAAAGAATGTGAAACATGTTACGTGTATGCATGCATGCATGAGTGAATTCCATGTCCCGTTGGGTTAGGTCTTCGGTCATTTCCCTTAGTTACTGCTCGGTATTCTCTTCCTTAGGCAAAGTACTGCTTCATTCTATTCACGTTGGTGAGCTCGTTCTCTTCTAAGTCTGACAGTCTCACTACCCCGTTTCCCATTACTGAATGGCTATCCTCTCTTTTCTGCTTGCTTCTTCCAAGAATTCCCCGGGTTAAATATCGATGAGTATCATAGTACCAGGGTTGAATACCTTTGTCAATTATACTCATGTTGCAGGTTGAATGGAAGAGACTCAGGCAAGTAAACGAAATGAACGACTTTATTATCATTAAGAAAAGGTTCGAACAAGCAGACAAGTCAATGTCTTTATTATAAATGCTGGATCATAATTGAATAAGATTTGGGAAACAAACATCTCTATAATTTGCAACTTTGTCTTCCCCCGTCTTCTTGCTTCCTTCGTCCACCAGCTTTTCCAACAGCAGTAGTTCTTCTTCCCATTCACTTCCCTTTTTTGCAACCTCCGTCTTGTTATTGTCTGAGAAGTTTTTCCGAAAATCCGTCCTCTGCTCCGTTTCACCTTTACCACTGTTGTCTCGTATCCCCATGTGAGAAGTTTGGTGGTTGTGGGTTTGGAAGACAAGGCTGTCGGGTAGGCCGGAGTGTTGGAGTTTCTACGGTCCCGAGGATCGAATAATAAGCAAGAAATACATGTGAATACATACGAGGAAGTTACGGAATACTTACATCGATCGGTTGAGCGATGCGACAACGAACAAAAATTATTTTTCTGCCCTCCAAGGCTCACGGCAGTGAGCAGTCCACTGCTCCTCCATTTTCAGTTTTGGATCATCTTCCAAGCTCCAAGGTTAGTCATGGTGATTCCAAGCTCATGGGTGGACTTCCTTATCACCTTCGCATGTCTCTCGGAGTGCTAGCTATTGATGTTTTTTTCACAAAACACCATGAATTCTTCTCTTTATGCTCGACATTTCTGGACAGAAACCAGTAGAGAAAACAGCCCTTGTTGGCGTGAGAGAGAGAGGAGAAAATGGATCAGAGAGATGATTGTTGAGTTGGTGGAAAAGTATATCAAATATACATATATATTTTCCAAAAATAAATAAATGATTTTCCACATTTTTGGCTTTCAAAAAGTCAAATAAACTATGCCAACCACGTGCATCACTATTCACATCATTCAAGTGTCAAGTCACATCACTCAAGTTGTCAAGTCACATCACTCAAAGTGACAAGTGATTTGACGCTTGAAGTGACTAGCGATTTGATGCTTGATGTGACTAATGATTTGACGCTTGATTTGACTTGCATGCCACACTCGAATTCAAGATGCGAATGCTCTCGCAAATAATCTCAGGCTTGGGTTCGCTAATTCCGAATTAACGAATTTTCCATTGCGTCGTAATTAAATCTAATTTAATTAAATAATCATGCCAAATATAATTACTATTCACATCGCTAACGAATTAATTCTAAATTAACTCGTTCGCCCGAATTAAAATCTATTTTCAATTCCGCATCGAAATCTAATTTCGTTTAATATATCGAATATATTAATTTATTGATAATTCCAAATTAATCGTTATCTCTCTTTAATTGATATTTTATCCCAGATAAAATATCTCTGCAATTAATCCCAGATTAATTTTTTCTCTCTACTAATTAATCCCAGATTAATAAAATGCGAGTCATACGTCATCGATGAATCTTCGGGAAGCAACCCATGAGATTCCCGGATATGTTGGCAGTGAATCCGGTCGTCGGACTATCTGACCACATACGTACCAAGTACTACGTTTTACCGATTTACAAGACAATGTTGGCTTCTAGCAAAGCGCCATACCTACCTAATTCTCCAGAAATATCCTTACAAGAATATAAGATCTGTATCAGGCGCAGTATACGCAGTATTGCGTATTTCGATCCAGTATCGGATGATCACATGCAAGGCCTGGGGCTAGTTCAGTGTCTGCCCCGTAGAAGCATATATCGGATGATAAGCAACTAGTCTCGTTATTATCGGATAATCATGACCAAGTCATATTATCCCGATGGTTGCAACCCTTTAGAGAACCAGTTCTGTATCCCTGCGCGATCATCATCTCCATATGACGGGAGTGACACTTCCGTCTTAACATCACACCCAATACACTACGATTCTCAATATACCCAGCAGAGGCGTACATAAAACCTGTTAAAGCCCTGGAAAACCAAAACCAAAGTATATTGATTGTTGCAAGTATTAGCGGTGCAAGTCTTAGGTTAAGACCAAATACACCTACCCTGATTTCGGACTTCCATAGACACATAATCATACTACCAATGGAATTCCGAGGGAGTCTATCCAGAGCGAGGCTGTTTTCCGTACCATCGGTAAAATACAACCTCCTATTACCCTTGCATGAGTATCCTATACCCAAATATATGAGAACTATGTCGTTATGCCCTCATAACATGCACAAGTGTAATACTAGTCTTTTATGTATTTATCGATGTCCAATCTCGATAATACTCTTACTAGGGATATTTAATGATTTATCCTTCATGGACTGATACTGTCTCATATCATTCTCAATCCAGGAACAAATCATAAGGACCTCCTATCATTTATACATCTTGGTGATCTAATCATTAATGATAAGAGCGCAATCGCCTTTGTCATATAGTTAATTTGTATAACAACACCATGATCTTTACAAATAGTGATGATATGGGTCATAACTGTCCAACAATCTCCCACTTGGCCTATAGCTAGTCACTCGAGTGTCTGACACCCGAACTATGTACGGTTGGCTCAAACTACTGAGAAAGTGCTTTCGTAAGCGGATTTGCTTAATAATCATCTGATACGATTTATTCGATCATCACACCACCACGATGTATAATCCAAACGAATCAGATGAATAGATGAAGTATATATCTGGATCGTTGATGAGACCATTAATTCTTTAGCCTGTGCTGACGCCTAGCTCAGCTGCTAACAGAACTATATCTAATCTAATTAGATTTGTTAATAACCCAGATGGCTTCTATTGCTACCTCAGCTGCAGCAATAACCCGTATTTATTGTTTATTCGGTAACCGTATCTTGCTTGGAAGATTTCCAGCTCACCGTTCCGTTATTCAAACTGTATAGTACCGTTTGCAACTTATAGTCATTTTTATCGGTTAGGAAACTTGCAGCAGTGATCTCAGTCACTTCAAGTTTTTCATCTCCATAGTTTAAGACAGCATCATTAGTTCTCTAAGATACTAAGTATGTTCTTTACATCAATCCAGTGACTATCACATTAATTGGCCTGTTTTGTGAGTCCATATGCTCAAAGCGTATGAGACACCAGGTCACGTATATTTTTAAATATACGAGTTCTCAGAGAGTGTCAACAACTTTAAATTTATCCCAGTAGATCTTTATTCCTAGAATAAAAGTTGTTTCTCCCAAGATTTCTACATAGGACAACCACAGTCAGTGCGCTCCCACTAACCTCTTTATATACACAAGTATCATTTTCGTTTTGAATTAAATCATAAACTATTATGTTACATCAAAGCGATAGTTCCAAGAACTCAATGTTGGCTTCAATCCATCCATGGATCGAATAACCTGCAAACCTTGTTTGCTAGTTTTGGTAAGAAAAAATTGTCAGGATGTTTTAAACATCCTCCAAAAGGTTTCCGTTAAAGGAAAGCGATTTTTCCGTTTAGCTGCCATATTTCATAAATGAAACATGCAGCATCAGCAAGCATTATCCAAATGGATTTACCGTGGCAACAGGTAAAAAGTTTCATTGTAATCAATCACAATGTTGATAATGTACCTTTCCGCTACAAGCCTAGCTTAGTACGTTGGTATGTTGCCTTCCATGTATGTCTTCCTCGAAGACTTATATAGTACCAATAGGCACAATGCCTTGCGGTACATCAACTAGTTTTCTAAACACAGTTGATATACATGGAATCCATTTCGGATTATATGGCACTTTGCCATAATAGGGAGTCGATACCTTATATCACTTCCTCATATGTAGTCAGTTGGTATACCTCAAAAGATTGACATCTTTACAGGTGAGATCAGAAACCAATACCCTAGGTTGTTTTCTGACTCTCTCCGACCTACGCAGTTCTTGTGTATTCGAAGATTATTGGTATAGTTACATCCTTGATGAACTATTTGTGTTCCATTAAGGACTCGATGCCTTGAACAGTATTACTCCGATTTTCATCGAGTTTTACTATCCTCCCACTTACCACTGCATATCGGTATTCCTCTTAGGAAAACCGCATGGTGAGCAATAATCACATTGTTCTCTTAGTGAGTTGTGTAAGCACTATGCTTACGGTTTCCCTATGATAACCTATAATTTGGCATTTATCCAATCTGGGTTTTAGTTTGGTATCATCCAAACATATGCCCAGCATACCCAAATTATCAGGAATGAGAAACCTGGTTTCTTTCCCGTTCATATCTAATATGTAATCTGTCAAACAGATTATTATGGAACCTTATTCAAAATAAGTTCTGCACTGTTTATGCTTATCCGTTGAGGGAAATGGTAGCTCAGAGCGACTTATGATTAACCTTATCATGTCTAACAAAATTTGGTTTATCCTGTTCGGACACACTGTCAATATGACGTGTTCTGGGAGGAGTCCTCATTTTGAAAGAATACTATACTCTTTCAAGTATACGAGAAACTTATTGCTTAAGTATTTTTCATTACGGTCTTACCATGACGGTATTAATACTTTAGCCGATCTGTTCGTCTATTTCGTGTCGAAACTTTAAAAGTTTCCGATTCATGTTTCAAAAGAAACACTTAACCATAACGCGATGCCACATCCGTAAAGGTCACGAAATATTCATATCCACCTCTAGCCTAGCTAGACATGGGCCCACTTGCTTCACTATGAATTAGGGCAAACAGATTGGTGGCATTTACACTTTTACCAAGTAAATAGTATTTTAGGCACTTTGCCCAATAAACTAGATTCGTAGACATCATTTGAATAGAATGAAATCAGTCCGAGTACCCACTCTTCAAAAGTGTGGATATACGAGTCTTGTTTCATTGTGTCCCAGACAATAATGCCACTCATAAATTTCATCTGATCAAATCAGTTTGAGCTATTTTCTTGTCATGTTATATGTTCGAGATTTATTTATATTCAAAATATAAATTCTGTTATTCACATCTAATATGTTTATCTCAATATCATCTTTATATAATAAAACACTTTAGTGTTCTAGAATATAAAGGTACATTCGCAACGAGTTATACTCGATATAGAGATAATATTTCTAGTCAAACTAGTTACATTATAACAGTTTCCTAATTTAAGTACATACCCGAAGGGTAGTTCCTAAACTTAGGTATCTACGGTTAGAACAGCGACTTTCGTCCCGTTTCCGACTCACATATTAATCTCAACTGAAGTCAGTATCCTGCTCATAGCAGATGCTGCACACGAGTACATAATTATGTATCACACTAAGTATCTAAAATCCAATTTCAATACTAGTAGTGAACATAATTTTAACAAACATATTTGAAGTCAGAGCCTTGCTCGTCTTCAATTCCTTCATGTCTGCTTTGTCTAAACGGCAGTCACGCTTCCGCGATCCCGTTTGCCACAATTTAGGCAGATATTTTGGGATTTGTCCTTTATCTTCCCAGAAGATTATAATGATTTTGCCTTTGCCCATTTTCTACATTCTAGAAGCATTTGGCCATCTAGAATATCAAAGTAAGGTGCGCTTTGTGCTACTTGCCTCATTGCAAAGTTTGACTTTATCTCATTGAGAATAGTTATTAACTCTCCAAGAGTTATTTGTTGCAATGAGTTATTTATTGCAATTCAGTACTTCTAAAATCTAAGTATAGATTTATGAAGATCCTTCAATTTCATTATCGTAATTTATGGATCTAATCCTTAGTTCTGATCAGGAAATTATAGAGTCTACTATGACAAGCTTAATGGATTAAGCACTTAAGTTATCATTACATGAATCTTCCAAAGATCATGCTCTACTATTGCTTAACTCCGGGCTTAGGCCTAATATAATATTTTATCAAATAAAGTTATTAGTTTCCAGGAACATCCTGAATTTTATTCCCAATTTGAAAATCAAACCATTTAAATACATTTTTCCTTGAGATTATGTTTTAAATGTCAATCATTCAATTTTATCTTGATTCTAATAGTCCAACTATTTAATCAACGATTTAGGTACTATTTATTATAATGATCACTATAGTCCATCTATATAATCAAATATAATTTTAATAAATAAATTCAATTATATTGATTACTATAATCCAATTATAAAATCAACTATAAATGAATAGTTTGAATACAGTCCAACTGTTTTATTAAAACAACGATTTAAACATTAATCCAACTAACATTTAATTTATTTGACGAATGATATTTAATTGAGCGCGTATGGCAAGTAATTAAACGAATATTGCAAATTCAATTCTTGTCTCCCACTATTTTTCGGCGAGCCTCTAACCCTCTGTCGAGTACTCGGGAAACCGTGTTTCCTAGTGAGCTAGGATCTCGTTAAATATCACACAATCTTAACTTTGGCCAAAATTTTTTATAATAATTAACTATGTAGATCTCTAAGATCGATTGGATCCCATCCAATTCCTAGATCCGGTAGGGGGACATCCAAGTCCGAAACATATATCTTATATATGCCAATATATCCAATATATTACCTAACCTTTTTCCTCTGAATCAACTAAGCCTTGGCTCTGGCACAAAAAACTTAGTGATCCCAGTTAAGCGGAACCCATTGACCATGGAAAGCTTCGTAATCAATGTAGGTGGACAAGAAGTGGTCTTGACTTTGGCCAACAAACCAAAACTTGGACATGACACCGATATGGAACAAAGCTCTCGTGATTCAAATACATCCTTGACGGACAAAGGCCTTGACTTTGGCCAACAAGCCAATGCCAGTCTTGGATCTTGAGTGAGAATCAGTCAATGGAAGGAAAAACGCTTAATATTTGTGAGGGTTTTTCGCGTGCAAATTGGCAACCAACTTATTTTCTTGTTAAGGTCTCATCATCATACACCCTTAAACATGTATTCTAAACACATAATAAAGCGCGTATAATAAAATAATAATGATATGCGGATGGATACTTTATACATTGATCCTAGATCAAATCTCTCATTTTCTCTCTCCCGCTAGCACAAGTATTACTTCTACCCGTTACACTACACTTCTAAAGAAACCTCATTTACATTGAGGGGAATAGGTGAGAAGAGAATACAAAGAATAAGGAGGTGATAAGGCTGGACACTCAGGTCCAATTAATAAATTCCAAATTATTACAACAATTTCTAAAAATGCCCTACCCATCTAATATTCATCCGATATACATTATTCATGCATCGCAACCATGTATTCACACAAGCATGCTATCAATCAATCTAATCAAATTAATTAATCTGATAATTAATAACCATCTAATGTTCAAACAACGATTTGATTTTGTGTGAGTCAAACTTGTTTTGCAAATAAGTACTCAAAGTACGAATTCTCGAATTAAATTAAACTACATAATGAAATCCAATTCAATTTGTATTTAATACTAATTCGCTATTTAATTCCAAATTAAATATTACACTTTATCAACGAACCTTTACGACTTAAATTCCAAATTTAATCGTTACGGGTCTCAAAGCCCGATTGACTTCCAATGTCCTCCAATTAAAGTCCAATGGGCTTTCAATTAATTTCTTAAGGCGTGGACTTCGGCAACCAAAGCCCAATCAAGGAGTAACCCCATAAGCTTAGAAATCAATTTCGGCCCATTAGGCCCAATTAAACTTTAAAGGTCCATTAGTCGCATTTGGACTTAACGGAAGTGGTTTTGGGCCCAATTGGATCCAACCAATTTAGCCTAAACCTAACTTGGTACAACCAAGCCCATTAAAGCCCATTTACAACTTTTAAGCCCAAATCCAATTAAATCCCAATTTAATTAAATCATAAAAAACCAATTTCATAATCTAATTAATTCTAAAGTGTATAACATAATTAACTACCTAAATCAATATTTCTAAAACATCGATTAGCCTAATTAATCATGTTCATCATCATCACATGTCCAACACATTTTGATTAAAATCAAACCCAATTACATGCTTTGAAGTCTCAGCCATGTTGGGCATTTTATGTTCGATTCGAATTCAATCCGATTAAATCCAAATCTACATTAAATCCACATACCCGATTGATTTCCAACACATCCAATGATCAAAAAATAAAAATCCAAGACATTTAGGCTAGTTGACATTTGGCCAACATATCAAAATTGGGGAAATTTGTTCCAAACAAAATTTCTTGAAATTGATCAAATCAAACTTCAATTAAACATGTATTAAGCATACTCAAACATCCAATTTAATCAAATCATGCTCAAATAGATTTTACCCAAATTTTAACCCCTAATTCATTTTCATGCTTTTACTCCGCTCTGATACCATTTTTGGAGTTTCTACGGTCCCGAGGATCGAATAATAAACAAGAAATACATGTGAATACATACGAGGAAGTTGCGGAATACTTACATCGATCGGTTGAGCGATGCGGCAACGAACAAAAATTATTTTTTTACCCTCCAAGGCTCATGGCAGTGAGCAGTCCACTGCTCCTCCATTTTTAGTTTTGGATCATCTTCCAACCTCCAAGCTTAGTCATGGTGATTCCAAGCTCATGGGTGGACTTCCCTATCACCTTCGCATGTATCTCGGAGTGCTAGCTCTTGATGTTTTTGCCACAAAACACCATGAATTCTTCTCTTTATGCTCGGTATTTCTGGACAGAAATCAGAAGAGAAAACAGCCCTTGTGGGCGTGAGAGAGAGGAGAAAATGTATGAGAGAGATGATTGTTTAGTTGGTGGAAAATTATATCAAATATATATATATATATATATATATATTTTCCAAAAATTAATAAATGATGTTCCACCTTTTTGGCTTTCAAAAAGTCAAATAAATTATGCCAACCACTTGCATCACTATTCACATCATTCAAGTGTCAAGTCACATCACTCAAGTTGTCAAGTCACATCACTCAAAGTGATAAGTGATTTGACGCTTGAAGTGACTAGCGATTTGAAGCTTGATACGACTAATGATTTGACGTTTTATTTGCCTTGAGTGCCGCACTCGAATCAAAATGTGAATGCGTTCGTAAACAATCTCAGGCTCGGGTTCGCTAATTCCGAATTAACGATTTTCCATTGCGTCGTAATTAACTCTAATTTAATTAAATAATCATGCCAAGCATAATTACTATTCACGTCGCTAACGAATTAATTCTAATTAACTCGTTCGCCTGAATTAAAATCTAATTTTAATTCCGCGTCGAAATCCAATTTCGTTTAATATATCAAATATATTAATTTATCGAATAATTCCACATTAATCATTATCTCTCTTTAATTGATATTTTATCCCAGATAAAATATCTCCGCAATTAATCCCAGTTTAATTTTCTCTCTCTACTAATTAATCCCAGATTAATAAAGTGCGAGTCATTAGTCATCGGTGAATCTTCGGGAAGCGACCCATGAGATCCCCGAATATGTTGGCAATAAATCTGGTCATCGGACTATCCGAACACGTACATACCAAGTACTATGTTTTACCGATTTATAAGAAAATGTTGGTTTCTAGCAAAGCGTCATGCCTACCCAATTCTCCAGAAGTATCTTTATAGGAATATAAGATCTGTATCAGGCGTAGTATACGCAGTATTACGTATTTCGATCCAGTATCAGATGATCACATGCAAGGCCTGGGGCTGGTTCATTGTCTGCCCCGTACGAAGCATATATCGGATGACAAGCAACTAGTCTTTTTAGTTGCAACCCTTTAGAGAACCAGTTCTGTATCCATGCGCGATCATCATCTCCATATGACTGGAGTTACACTTTCGTCTTGACATCACACCCAATACACTACGATTCTCAATATACCCAGCAGAGGCGTACACATAACCTGTTAAAGCCCTAGACGACCAAAACCAAAGTATATTGATTGTCGCAAGTATTAGCGGTGCAAGTCTCAAGTTAAGACCAAATACACCTACCCTGATTTCGGACTTCCATAGACACATAATCATACTACCAATTGAATTCCGAGGGGTCTATCCAGAGCGAAGCAGTTTTCCATACCATCGGTAAAACACAACCTCCTATTGCACTTGCATGAGTATCATATACCCAAATATATGAGAAATATGTTGTTATGCCCTCATAACGCGCACAAGTGTAATACTAGTCTTTTACGCATTTATCGATGTCCAATCTCGATAATACTTTGACTATGGATATTTAATGATTTATCCTTCATGGACTGATATGTCTCATATCATTCTCAATCCAGGAACAAATCATAAGGACCTCCTATCATTTATACATCTTGGTGATCTAATCACAAATGATAAGAGCGCAATCTCCTTTGTCACATAGTTAATTGTACAAACAACACCATGATCTGTACAAATAGTGATGCTATGGGTCATAACTGTCCAACACGGAGTTGATCATGTTGGTGGGTGGAGGTTTTCTGTGTGTGTTGGGTTATTCTTTTTTCGGGTTGGGTATTTTATGGGCATCAATGAGGTTTTGGATCTCGTGCCTAAGGCGGGTATAGTAGTTAGTTTCATGGCCTCTTTACTGGTGGAAGTAACAGTAAATGTTCAGGTTAAGGTAGCGTGGCACAGGGTTTAGAAGTAGTCTAGGCTTTAAGGGATTTAGGAGTTCTTGCCTCCTCAGCTCTTCAAATACCTCTGACAAAGGTCTACCGAGATTGGAGAATCGTCTGCTTCTGATGGAGGCAGCCTTAGAAGGAGTGGGCTTGGTTCCCAAAGATCTCCTAATGGTTTTTCTATTCCGGTCGCAGAACCGTCTATTATCGGCTATATGAGGTGTGGTCAAACTGGTCACACCGACTGTCAAAGCTTGCAACTGCTCGGTAATCTTAGTGAGATTGGCTTCCAGTTGATCCATACGAGATCCCTCATTGATTGATTCACTCATATTCGCTATCGACCTCTTGACGATTCTTCCCTCTTTCCTAACCTAACGGATATCTATAATGGCTTTTAAGACACAAAGGGCTAACATGATGCGTGTATGCATGAGATACGTGCGATGTGAGTCGGCCCATTATCATTTTGAAGAATTCAATAGTACCATTGCGAGGTGCAACTTGTCCCAGCTGAAAAGGCCCAACAAGTTTACACTTTTGCGATAACATGGCTAAACATCTTCGAATGATAAGAGGCCCGAACGTAAAATGGCCCATTGGCATTTTAGAAGCTTTTGGCCTAATTATCATAACGCACAGACTCGTCCCAGTTTAACTGCCCAACAAGCCCATACCTCATGACAAAAGGTCCAACTGAATCCAAATGACAATGGTCCTAAACTCAAACATAAAATGATAGTCTCTACTAGTCTTACAACTTCAGTTCATGTGCGAGTTTATAGGGGTACAGATAAAGACTCTCGTCGACGAAGGATTACCCATAACTAGGACTCCTCACTCAATGGTTCAAGTGACCAAGTGAGCGCACTCTTTTTTATATGCTAAGGTACGTGCCAATGAGTTAAGATACGTGACTGACTGTCAAATAGATTTCTCGTTGTAGATTCCCCAGAGGGATGGTGGAGCGAACTCTCTTAAATACCCAAGCCTCTTAGGCTCTTATCGCTTGGTGCCCGGAATAAACAACGATTCCTCCAAATTAGTCCATCACAGTAAGCTACTATTACATGATTATCTAGGTGCCTTCACAGCTTTTCCTTGTAGAAAAGTAGTGAATGAAGAAAGACACCAAATCATTACCTAACATTAAGAATGCCTTTGATGAAACCCCTTTCAACCCACGGTAGACACGGTTAACTAAAGAACAAATCACAAACACTACAAGACATTATTTCGGGGCCGATTCTCTATCCCCAGTGGATTCGCCAGACTATAGGAAACAGATATTGATGACGATGTCACGGCCTAGTCGGGAGTACGGAATAGCCCGCATGGGAACTAAACCAGAGAAATAACATGGACTCGCCACCCGGTGTGAACCGAGAAAATGATTTAGGGTCGCACTCACCCCTCGCTAGGGAAGACCTCAAACCGTTGGGTTCGGAATGGTCCCTTACTTATGCCACTTGTAATGAAATGATTTGTGCAATAACTTAACCGAATCTACACAACATATATGTTCAAAAGTATTATATTCCTAAGTTCACATGCATAAAAATAAAGCTCATATCTAAGTTTACATATAACCTATATCTAAATTTACATGCGTAAAAGTAAATCGGAATAACGGCAAACCTCTAATTTCATAAACACATTATACTTATGAATACGGAAATGCAAGTAAATGATAATTGTACAAGCATGCATATCAAAGAGAAGCAATTAGTGGCATAATGCAAAGAGATAACTAAAGAGGCAATTATACATTAAGATAAACGTGCCATGATGCGATACAAAAGAAGATAGGCAAATAGGGTGAAAGAAAAGAGATGTTATATATGCCTACATCTATATAGGACCTCGAGTGTTCGATTGAACGTATTTCACGTCCAATCGAACATGTTTTGTCTGGCGCGGCAAAACGTCGTGGCCAAGGTAGCCCTTAGGCTTTTTATCCCTCAAAATGGAGGACCTTTAATCCAACTTGATTTGCCTATGCGCATTGCAATATGATGCATGATTATTGAAGGAGATGACATACAGAAAGCAAATAACGGAATAAAAGGCGCTACAAAGTATTGTCGTAAATGTAGCTTTTTATACTTTTCTTCCCTCAAATAGAGAACCTTTAGACCAATATAATAAGTATATGCGCATTACATTACAATGCATATAAAATAAAGAAAACAATATAGGACTTCGTATGCTCGATTTGACATATCTCATATTCAATCAATCACACTTCGTCCGGCGCGGCAAAACGTCATGGCAAAGGTAGCCCTTAGGCTTTTAATCCCTCGAAATGGAGGACCTTTAATCCAACTTGATTTGCCCATGCACACTATATCATCAATACATAAATAAATAATGTACACAAAGTAAAATGACGGAATAATAAAAGACACGGCGAAGTATCGTGGTAAAGGTAGCCTTTTAGGCTTTTTTTTCCCCAAATAGAGAACCTTTAGACCAACATAATAAGCCCATGCGCATTACATTACAATGCATGGAAATAAAGACAACAATATGGGACTTTGTATGCTCGATTGAACATATCTCACATTTAATCAAACACACTTCGTCCGGCGCGGTAAAACTTCGTGGCAAAGGTAGACCTTAGGCTTTTTATCCATCAAAATGGAGGACCTTTAATCTAACTTGATTTGCCCATGCACACTATATCATCAATACATAAACAAATAACTTACGAAAATAAATGGTAGAATATAAAATGCGGATAATAAATACACAAGATACAATAAAGAAAAACATGTGCCATTTACTCAAGTGGTACGTGGAGTTGTCTCCCAAATACAGACCGCACTACCGTCCTTTCGGATTCGGCTACGGAATTTACGTCTGGATTTCCATCCTAGATACCACGAGAAACGAAATATTTTCCATTCATCCAATAGTCATAGCATTCATTAATCAATGACACTCGTGCAAAGAATATTAACAAAATAAAAGGAATAAGCAGAAATAAATGGAGAAGAGTGCCCTCAGGTCTAATCTAATGAGTCGCTTCTTGGAAGTGCGTTACGCGGTGGTCGGAAGGGTTAAAACTCTACAACTCTTCCGGTTTACTGATTTTCCATTTTCCTTCGTCGTTTCACTGTTTTGGGTCACTGTTTCTTCTGTTTTACTGCTGTTTTTGGGATGATTCGGGGACTGTTTTGGGTAGTTTTTGGGTGCAGTTTCGGGACAGTTTTTTGGGTGTAGTTTTTGGGTTAATTCGGGGACTTTTTTGGGTGATTTTGCTCATAGTTTTTACGTACACATGGGGGTTGAATTCTAGACAGGTTTTGGTTCTGTTTGTTCACGTGGTGGGATAGACTTTTGTTGTTAGTGGTTCGGCTGGTGGGCAGTTTCTTATTTGTTCGTTTTTTATTTGTTCACGTGGATGGAACTTTTGAATGGGGAGTTGTTTCTGAGATGGGGCGTTGAACGTTTATGGCCGATGTGGGATGCTTGTTTCTTTGTTGTTCTTCGAGTGTGAGTAGGCTACGTGGTCATGGGATTATGGCGTGAGTAGATTGTTTGTAGGGTTTACTTGGGTGAGTGGCGAGAAGGAGTTTTCTTGTTGACTTGTTGTTCATGGCCAGCTTGTTCATGGTGCGTGTGGCTGTTTGTTGAGTGGGTGGTCACTGGGTGAGTATTGGGTTTGTTTGTTACGGCTAATGGAGTGTTTAAGGGTAGATTTGTGGCTTGGATTTATGCATGAGGGCTGAGCATGTGTTTCATTAAGCATAGGTTGCGCATATGACGTGTCTTGTATGGCTTTTTTGGAGAGCATTGTGGTGTGTCTATTGATTTCTTTGTTATAGCTAATGGAGTGTATGAGGGCTGCTGAAGGTGTTTGGTTTGAGGAGCTACTGTGTGTATGGTTTGTGAAGGGCTCGATGGGCTGCTGAGTGAGAGAGAAGAGAGGTGTGTTGAGGAGAAGAGGCGAGATGGAAGAGAGCTACTTCTGCCGAGAGTGAGGATGAGTGTTTAGGGATTCATTTTTTTTGTCTCACTGTCAAATGAGAGGGAAGAGTTTAGGGGTTTATTTCTTGTATGGTTGCCGTGAGTCCCCCATTTAGGGTTAGTTTGGGTTATATTTTATAGTTGTCAATTAGGGTTATGTATGGGTTTTGAAAAGGAAACAAATCAATTAAATTAGGGATGGATTTAATTAGTTAAAAAAAAGGAAAGGATAATTATATTTTGGTGGGGGAATATATTTAATTGGTTGGTGATTTATTCAATTAGGAATTTAATTTAATTGGATTTAATTTAATTTATTTAATTTCAATTTAATTGGTTTTAATTTAATTTATAACATGTTTTTTTAAATGATTTAATTATTATTGGATGTGATTTAATGGGCTTGGGCTAGGTGGGCGTGTAGGTTAGTGGTTTGGGCGTAGGATGTGTTTTAAAACAGAGGTCCAACAAGAACCCGAAGCTAAACAAGCGAACTAAATCCAACAAAAATGTCAATTCTTAACTCTTCCATTCCGACGTCGTTTCCCGCGACTTCCATAATTTAAAGAGGTAGTGTCTCCATGTGAGACTCATCATTCGGACTTATATGCAAAAACACAGTGCCTACACTTATCACCTTGAATGATTCCTTGAATGTGCTAGCAAGTGAAGAAAGAAAAACAATTTCCTTGTTCTTCAATAGAGGGTCACGGCTATGCCTTGGGGAGAGAGAAAGTTTTCAAGTTTTGGTATTTTGTTTTCTAAAAACAATAATGCAAAACCTTTACCAAAATTTGGTATATGCCTTTCAAAAAGTCAAAGGCCAAATTGTTGGGAAAATTGCATTAAAGGCTCTCAACAACCAACATCAGGAATAGTGACTAGTTGTCATTCACAAAAAGGTGAATTGACATCCATCACGAAAATGATATGTGATGTGACGATCGATGTGATGAGTGATGTGACTTGTGGCCGCACTTGATTCAAAATCGGAGTGGCCTCGCAAACACATCCCGGGCTCGGTTTCATTAATTCCGAATTAACGAATTTTTGTTACGACATAATTAAATCAAATGTACTATTCACGTCACTCGTAAATTAATTCTAAATTAATTCGTTTGCCCAAATTAAAATCCAATTTTAATTCCGTGTCGAAATCTAATTTCGTTTAATATATCGAATATATTATTTTATCGATTAATTCCAAATTAATCATTCTCTCTCTTCAAATAGTATTTTACCCAGATAAAATATCTCTGTTATTAATCCAAGATTAATTAAGTTCGAATCATACGTCATCGGTGAGTCTTCGGGAAGCGACCCAAGAGATCCCTGGATATGTTGGTAGTAAATCCGGTTATCAGATCATCTGAACACATACGTACCTCATACTACGTCTTTAGAGATTTACGAGACATGGTTGGCTTTTAGAAAAGTACCGCCTACCCAATTCCAGAAATATTCTTAAAAGATATGTCATCTATATCAGGCGTAGTATACGTAGTATTGCGTATTGTGATCCAATATCGGATGTCACATGCTAGGCTTGGGACTGGAATTGTATCTGCCCCGTACAAGCACATATCGGATCTCTAGTAACTAGTCTCTATAATCGGATAACTATGATCTTGTCATATTATCTCGATAGCTGCAGCATAAAAGAGTACCAGTAGTTCTTGGAACCATAGTTTTGATGTAATCATAATGGTATATGATTTAATTCAAAATGAAGATGATTCATGTGTATATAAGAGGGTTAATGGGAGTGCACTAACAATCATTGTCCTAAATATTGATGATGTATTGCTTCTCGGCAATGACATTCCCATACTATAATCGGTGAAAGCTTGGCTTTCATAAAATTCTCCATGAAAAACTTGGGAGAAGTGGGCTTTATTCCAGGAATAAAGATCTACTGGGATAGATCTAGAAAGCTGCTGATACTCTCTCAGAGCTCGTATGTTATGAAAATGTACGCGGCCTAATGTCTCATATGCTTTGAGCACATGTAGAAGCAATCAGGCCAATCCAGATGATGGTCACTGGATTCAAGTAAAGAATATCCTTGAGTATCTTGGAAGAACTAAGAATGTTTTTCTGAGAATATGGGAAAGAAGAACTTGAGGTGACTGGGTTCACCATTGCAAGTTTCCAAACCGATAAAGACGATTGTAAGTCGTAATAAGGGCATATATTTAGTTTGAATAACGGAACAGTGAACTAGAAATATTCCAAGCAAGATACTGTTGCCGATTAAACAGTAAAAGTGAAATATTACTGCAGCTAAAGTAGCAAAAAAAGTATTTTGGATCTATAAATTCCTAATTGGATTGGGAGTAGTTATGTTAGTAGCTGAGCTGGGCTATAGCATAGGCTAAAGAACCACGGTCTCATCAAGGATCCAAGTGTACTTCGACTATTTCATCTGATTAGTGAGATCATACATCATGGCGATGTGATGATCGAATAAATCACATTAGATGATAGCATTGCAAGTTTCTCAGCTGAAGTTTGAGCAACCCATACATAGTTCAGGTGTTGGACACTTGAGTGATTGGCTATAGGCCAAGTGAGAGATTGTTGGACAATTATGACCCATAGCATCACTATTTGTATAGAACATGGTGTTGTTGTACAAATTAACTATGTGACGAAGGAAATTGCTCTTTTATCATTTGTAATTGGATTACTTGATATATAAATGATAAAAGTCCATATGATTAGTACCAGATTAATAAGATATGAGACTGTATTAATCCACGTAAGGTTAATCATTAAATATCCCTGGTCATAGTATTATCGAGACTGGACATCGATAATGTGGAATAGGCTAGTAGTATTACACTTGTACGCGGTTATGGAAGCTTAACGACATAGTTCTCATATATTTAAGTATTGGATACTTATGCAAGTGTGATATGAGGTTCTGTTTACAGAAGGTACGGGAACAGCTTCGCTCTAGATAGATCCCTCGGAGTCCCATTGTTAGTATGACTATGTGTCTATGGGAATCCGAATCAGGGTAGGTGTATTTGGTCTTAACCTGATACTTGCATCTCTAATACTTGGGACAATCAATATAATTTTGGTTTTGGTCGTTCGGGGCTTTAACAGGTTCGGTGTACGCTCTTTTGGGTATACTGAGAATCGTAGTGTATTGGGTGTGATGCCAAGACGGAAGTATCACTTAGTCATTGGAGATGATGATCACGTAGGATACAGAACTGGTACTCTATAGTGTTATAGCCATCGGGAAAGTATGACTAGGTCATGAATTTCTGATGATAAGAGACTAATTGCTAGTGATCTGATATATGCTTCTACGGGGTAGACACAACTCGAACCCCAAGCCTAGCATAGCATGTGACATCCGAACTGGATCGTAATACGCAATACTATGTCTACTACGCCTGTCAAAGATCTTGTATTCCTTAAAAGAATATTTCTGGAGAATTGGGTAGGCACGGTACTTTACTAGAAGCCAACCATATCTTGTAAATTGGTAAGTAAATATGGTATTGGGTACGCACGTGTTCGGATAGTCCGATAACCGTATTTACTGCCAACATATACAGGGATCTCTTGGGTTGCCTCCCAAAGATTCACCGATGATATTTGACTTGAACAGAATTAACCTGGGATTAATTATAAGAGAGAAAATTAATCGACGATTATTTGCGTCAAAAATTAATCTGGGATTATTCGACAAGAAGAGAGAACGCGATTAATTGGAATTAATCAGAAAAATAAATTTAATAGTAAATTGGATTTTACTATTTAATTTAATTGGGCTAAAATAATATATTGGGTATATTAATTGAAATTGGATTTCAATATAGAATTAAAATTGGATTTTAATGCGTTGCAAACGAATAATTTAGAATTAATTCGTAAGCGGCTTTCGTAATAATTTGCTAAGAATTATAATTTAACTAAATTGGATAAGTCGGATTAAACGAACCAGGGCCCAAAGTGTGTTGTATAAGTCAACTTGAATTTTGAATTCATAGTGGTGGGGACCCACTCACTTACATCAACTAGTCACCAATTGATGGAAGCTTTTGGGATAATAAATTGGATTTTACTTACCCATCACACCTACTAAGTCAAAATATACAACTGATGAATCTTTTGGAAATCCATTCATTATTATTTTTATCTCTCTTTCTCTTTAGTCGAAACGTAGTTCTGGTCTCGGCTTGGGCGTAAGGCAATTGGCGCGTTTTTCTTGGCAAAAATTTCCTTTGATTGCTAATTGGCCGAATGGCCTTTTCTCACCAAGCAAAATTGTCTTTGTTGCTCATTTGGCCGAATGGCTTTCATTTTCACCAAGGCCGATGGCTTCCTCTCTCTAGGCCGAATTGTTGCTTCTCTTGGAGGGCAAAATTCTGCCACTTTTGTTCTTACTAGCACATAAAAGAGTCAAGTAAAGGTGATAGGGATACTCACCCTTGAGTTGGAATCAACAAGAAATCTTGGAGCTTCCTCACATCCATGAAACGTTTTAAAAGTCAAAGTCGATCAATGTAAGTTAATTCCGTAAACTTCTTGATTTAATCACACACTAATCACGCTTAGAGATCCAGTGACATGTTCTACGAACACTAACACTTCATATGCTCAGTTGAAAGGTATTATCAACATGCATGGTAAATATAACCATAAGTTGTAAATAAAAAGTTTGTAATATTTAGTGCTCTAGTTTAATTGGAGGAAACATCTAAAAAAACAATGAAAAAAATCCATTGCCAAAAAAAGGCGTGAATTCTGATCTAACTTTAGGAAAAAAATATTACTCTCTTTTCAACTACACTTATGAATATTAGGGGCACAATGAGCTGATTAATATCTTGTTGGTTATGTATATGGAGAACGGTAAAAATAATCAAAGAATTTACTTATTTGGTAATTTAAAAAGAAAGAAAACAACAACTAACTTAGATAAGAAGTTTCACATGTTTAGTCACTAACTTGTTTATTGTATTTTCTCTTGTATTTTTGCTTTTGTGTGCATTATATTGATATTTGTGGGTATCGTCACTGTAAGCCCTCATGATACTACAACTCGTCCACTAGGGACACCTAGGGGTTTAAAGGCTTGTTACATACGCTAAATGCAACCGTGATCCATACGAATGTGGCTTAGTTTAATTTTAATTACTTATTGTATTTTATTTTGTTGTTTTCTCGAAGACTAGCAAAATGTTAGGTTGAGGGTGTGATAAGTGGAAAATATATCAATATTACTGCCTTTTACGTAATATTTTGTATAGTTCTCGAGTTTATGAAACGTTTTGATGTGTTTTAGTTTATTTTACAGATAAAATAAAATCAGGACTTAATGGAATCAATCAGGATAAAATGTGGAATAAATAAGGGTAAAAATTGGACTTGACATTTTGATTTTGGAGATTGGAAACTTGAAATGGCATTCTAACGAAGTGTAATTTCGGAAATTCCAACTTTGCGTAATAGTCGTTTTTTGGCCATAAATTTTTACTCTGATATCGGATTGAGGTGATTCAAGTTCCAGATTAAAGAAGACTCAATGATCTACAACTTGGAAATTGTAATAATTTCAGATTCTGAAGTATCTATGATCGAAATTGATAAAACATCTGTAAGGGTGTTATGTGTAATTATTAAAGTCATTTTCGAAAAAAAATAATATAATAAAATAAAAATAAAAATTGTCAAACTTCCATCAACATGCTTGCATGTTTGGTGGAGGATTTGGTTCCATATTTGGTGTCATGTTTGATGCCATGATTAGTACTATGTTTGGTGGAAGCCTTTAGATTTGCCTATAAATACCAAGCAAAACTTTGTAAATTTTTCATGCTTTCTCTGGAGGAATTTTTCCATGAAAACCTAAAAAAAGTGTCTTCTATATTTATTTATGTTTTTCTTGTATTTTCTTTTTTTTATTTAATTAATAAAATTTTGTGTGTTTTCATTTACAACATGAGAAGGTAAATCTCATTCTGCTGGGGTGAAAATGTGAGACTTTTAATAGAATAAATTAGATTAATCTTCCCTTATTTTAATTAAAATTTGGATTATTGGTTACTTACTTACTGCCTATATAGCCGATTTAGGGTGACAACCTTATTTACCGCCTATATGGTCGATTTTACATTCCAGACTTAGTTTTCGCCTATACGGTCGGTTTAGGTATAACCTTGTTACCACATATATATGGTCGGTTGGACTTATTAAGACAAATGGAATTTTCTCCTTTATTGTCTGGTTAAATATAATTAATTAATCGGTAAACATTGACAATAAGAGAGATTTTTAATTTTGAAATATTAAAAGTGATCCTTTAACCCTATCATTTTCTTTCATTATTGTCATTTTACTTTTTTTTATTATTATTTTCAAGTTATTTTTTATGATGTTTTGTTTAATTAAGTTTTTAGTAATCCTAGGTATGTGTTTGTAACTAAATACATAAACTGGGGTTGTGATGAATTCCAATATCACCAGTTTATAAGGGGTTATTTTGTGTCTTAGGTAATATAAATGTTTATTTATTAAGTCTTAAGCTTAACTTCCTGTTAACTGTCCATTAATAAGATTGATCTGGTAAACTTAAAATAAACTTGACAAAGGAATTTTAGGTTTCTGCATTAAACATAATAGCCCACGATCTCCCATAATGATTAGATACCCTTTAATAGATTTCCTTCCAGGATAGACATATACATGTCGGGCGGAGGTAGCCACAACTGGAAATTAATCTTAATGAATTTAGGTAACTTGGTTGACATAGACATGATTAATTGGTTATTTGGGTATTGCACCTGACCATCGACATGTTTTGTTTGCATAATTTCGTGTTCCAAGTTATAAACTGATATATTGCACAAATATCAGATAACCATTTCATCTTTAAAAAGATATTGGAAGAATTCAAAACCCTAGATAGTTTTATAATATTGATTTTACCTTTAATTCACATTCCATTGTTTTATTAATTGTCTTTAGTTTAAAATCACCATCCAATTAACAATGAAATATATTAGATACTCATAAATATTCAACGTCATAAATTAATAGCCTAGGTATTAAGTACTCATTGAGGCATATGAGATATGTCTCATTTCCTCAACTTCTTGAGGTGTCTTAGGAGACTGTTCATTTGACAAGTGAATTCCATGTCGATAAGGCAAATTTCCTTTCTTGGAATTCTGCATCCCAAATCGTACAAGGATCTTATCGATGTAGGATGTCTGAGACATAACTAACAGTCATTTCTTGTGATCCCAAAGTATCTGGATCCCAAGAACATTACTGGACTCTCCCAAATCTTTCATTTGAAATTGGTTAGCTAGTCAGGTTTTCAAGTCCGATAATATCTTTACATCATTCCCAATGAGTAAAATATCATTGACGTATAGAACAAGAAAAACCACCTTCTCGTCAATGACGCGCTTGTATACGCAAGGCTCATCAACATTCTGCTCAAAGTCAAAAGACTTGATCGTAGTATCAAATCTTATGTTCCAAGATCGAGATGCTCATTTAAGTCCATAAAGGACCTTTGCAGGTTACAAACCTTTGCTTTTGACCTTGGGCTATGACCCCCTCTGGTTATATACCATATAGATACATTCATCAAGATTGCCATTCAAGAATGCAGCCTTGACATCCATTTTCTAAATCTCATAGTCATAATATATGACAATGGATAGAAGAGTATGGATGGATTTTAGCATGGCTATTGGTGAGAACGTTTTTTCATAGTCAACTCCCTCTTCCTCTTGGTATAACCCTTGGCCACTAGCCTAGCTTAGAAGGTCTGTATCTTCCCATCTGCTCTCCCTTTTATCTTGTAGATCCACTTGAAACCTATAGGTTTTACTCCATCTGGTTGGTCTACAAGTTTCCAGACTGAGTTGGAGTACATAGACTCCATCTCTAAGTTCATGGCTTTGAGTCATTCCGCTTTATCAGAATCATCCATCCCACTATGATAGGTCAATAGTTCATCTACATTATTACTGGAAGCGACAACTGTTAGGGTTGGTGCTTTGAGAGCTAATTTCTCTTGTATATCCTTGTAAATACTTGTATAAATATTTTATTATGAATAAACTAAATAGTTTCTTAAATATGAATTCTTTTATTATATGGTAAAGACGTAAATGACCATAGAATGATTGGTTATGATATTGTTTGCAAAAGCTTCGTAACTAACATTGAGTTATATCGTAACAATATCATTCTTGAATAGTTCCTTATCAAGGTTTACATTACATGGTCAATCAAGTAAACTCGCAGAGACTGGTACATTTCGTATATTGGAATCTTGGATTCCAATGATTTCTCAATGAACCATTAGTCATGAAGACTCGTATAGATATGTAGGTGTTTATATCAAATAAATATTGAATGACTCACTGAAGATTCTTAATAGATGATACACCAATGTCAATAAGAATCTTCTCGGGTCGAGTGAGTATAGTAGTCCTTCGACTTGAGATACCACCGTGGATGTTTGAGGTATCCTCCATACTTTAATAGTAGTCACATCACCGATCTATTTAGATCAGACCTCCGATTGATCGTGGGGTGTGGACTAAACCTCAAGAAATCCTATGTGTATCAAGATAAGGATCCGTCAATTCTGTGTACATAGCATAAATATCCCTTATGGAATTAGCAATCTGTTAAATCCATGGGCCCGTGGTACACTGTAGAAGTGATTTCTAAGTGTTATTGAGAGATTGCTAATAGAATTGTTGATGAGATTATACCTATAGAGAATTGACATTTCTATCTATATCTCTGGATAATCTGGATACCTGTGACGGAGGATTATATGTATGCAGTAATCTTGACATGTATGATTCAACGAGTTTATCTATGGTCGTCATAATTTACGTGTGGGTAGATTATAGACACGAAATTGGATTTCGTGACGGATATGGCTGAATCTAAAAATCTCACTAATGAAATATACTCGTAGAGAACTAAGACAACTTTTATGAATAATACTGATTATTTATAAATCGTTTAATAATTTAACAAAAGATACATGCTGAAAGGATTATCCGACCGTTTTCTAATTAGTGTGTATTTAGATTAAGAACTTGATTTTATTAATATACATTAATTATTTGTCAAAAAAGGATTTGACATATGTTCCAATATATGCATTATGGAATATTTAAAGTAAATGTGATACATGTAATTAGTTATTTGTATTTAGTAATTATTTAATTATTTAAATATTAAATAATTAGGATAATTATATACATTTATCTTTATCATTATTATACTTTTAAATGGAAAAATATGATTGGTGCACATGTATTATTTACTTTAATGAAATAATAGTCAATTTGATTTGAATTCTTTAATTTATGATTAGAAAATTTGAAATTCAAATTACCATTTATGCCCTTGGATAGTCGGCCTACCCTAGCTGTTTAAGCTTTCATTTTTTATTTTGCTACATCTTTTTTTCTAAACCTAAAAGATTAAAAACAAGAGACTTGAGAGAAAATTCAAGTGCTAAAGCTTGAATTTTAGAAAAACTTGGAAATAAAAGGTGTTTTCATTCTTTTATTTTCTACGAAATTATTTCTATTGCTTTAGGATTCAACATAGGATGTTCTCTTGTGTTTTTACTCCCTTAGTTTGTAATAAGGTGGTTGGAAGCATTATGTTAAGGAAGAAAGCTTATAATGTGTTATTAAGCTTTCTTTTAGTCATTAAATGACTTGGTTGCCATTCTAGAGTTCTTTGGACAATCAATGATAACCTAGAATTGTTCTTGGGTTGTTTCAAAGTGGTGAGACTTGTTTGGTATTGTAGAGATTAGATTAAAGTGTTGGATTGCTCTAATTTTCTGTAATTTATTCAATTTGTTGAATTTATAAAATTAGGATTTATACCCTTTCCAAATTTGGAGCTTTTCATATATGTGTTGTGTAATGTGATATATATATATATATAATTAATTAATTTGGTGTTGATTGGATTTGATCTTGACTTGTTTTGAACAAGATTGAACTTAAATGATCAAAATTGAAACCTTATGGCCTTCAGGGTAATTTAAAGAAAATAGGGTAATTTCAGTTGCTAATGTATTTTGATGTGTAGGATATGTTAAAATCATTTTGGTATTGATTTGGAATCACTCAGAATTGTGTTTGACAATTTAGGGACCAAAATGATCAAAAGACAAAGTTTAGGGACTTTTCGGTAATATTGAAAAATTTCGATTTCTGGGTAAAAATCATTTTGTTGAGCATTGAGTGATTAAAATAAATTATTTTATTTTAATTACCTAAGAAAAATAAAGAAATCGGAAAATTTGATTTTCTAGCATTTCTCTACGTTACTCGGAAATACTCCTAAAAACCCAACAAAATTGGTATCAGAGCGAGTCTGATTCTTGGCCCCTGATATGATTAGCTCATAAAATTAAATTTTTAACCTATTCTTTGCTTTTATACATGTTTGTGTTATTTAATTTGATTAAATTTGGTGTATAACATCTTTCGCGGAAAATCCTTAATTAATAGGTTTAAAAGTAATATATATTGGATGCATGTTTCTTGATCCGTCTTGTTAATATGGGTTATGGATATTTGTTCTATGACTGCATCCGAGAACGTGCCAAAGTAGTGAGGGTGTAGCTGATAGAAATTCATCTATACCGGATGTATGTACGATACTAGGTAAATTCAAGTGAAAGCGAAAATTTTGAAAATGCCAAAGTTGTCAGAACTACGCAAGTATTTTGAATTTATCATTGACAAGTTTAACCTTGGTACACCTCCTTATGAAAGTGCCAATGTTGTCACAACGAGAAATGACTATGACCGGATGTCAGGAACCACTAATGAGTTATTGACAATGAGTTGTCTACCTAATGAATATACATAGGCGAGAACGTGCCAAAGTTGTGAGCTGAAATATATTCATGGGATCCACCTTTCACTATTGTATTTAATTTGATTAATTGTTAGTTTGCATTCTATTTGGTGATTACAGTATTATATGTAATAGTGGGTGGGGGTATTTTTAGATTAAAAATCCATGATCTACTTATGCTTTGATTATTTTATATTACATGTAACTATTTTATCTGCTAACCATTTTTTACTATCTATATGATAGATTTGTGATGGCGGCACCCTACTATAATCCTTTTACTCGTATACTTGATAAGAACAAGCTTAAAGGTGTTGAAAACTTTTCAGATTGGGACTTAGATCTAAGGATTATCCTTGGGTCTGAGAAACTAGAATATGTGTTAGAAGGTCTGTTGCCATTTGCTATATCAGATGATGCATCACAAGAGGAAAATGAGACTCTCCAAAAGTAGAGAGATGATGATAGAAGGGTCAAAACATACATTCTCAGTTCCTTGGCACCAGAGCTTAAAATGCAATACTTTAGTTTGCCTGATGCATATATTATCATGATGCAACTTCAGAAGCCCTTTATGAACTAAGAACAAGTCTCGATTCATCAAATTTCCATGGAACTGTTCCATTCAAAACTTGAGGAGTGACATGCTGTGTGCCCTCATGTGCTTCATCTGATTGATCTGATCAAACAGTTGAGATGCTTTAACTTCCCTCGGAATGACACTTTGGGATGAAGTGTCATACTTGGATCACTTTCGGCATCATATCGCCAATTTATGATGTATTTCAATATGAATGGGATTAGATGTTCTTATCAAGAGTTGCATAAGATAATATAAACTGTGAAAGAGGATTTGAGGAAAGTAGTTTCGACTCACCCTTCTAAACCCACTACTCTTCCTGCTTCGTCCTAATCTAAATCGAAATGGAAGAAAATGGAAAAAAAAAAAATTGAATCTTCCACCACAGAGTAAGATGCTAAACCCAAGAGAATTGCCAAAGATAAATTCCACCACTGTAGTAAGATTGGCCATTGGAATATGAACTGTCCTGATTACCTAGCCCAAATCAGAAAAGAGAGACATCTAATTCAGGTATATTTATTTTTCCTGTTATTAATATCTCTATAGCTTGTGAAGCTATGACATCTAGTTTGATTTTAAATTCTGCTTGTCCTGTTCACATTTGCAACTCATTGTAGCTGCTGAATGAAAGTAGAAAGCTAAAGCACAGAGAGATGCAATTGCATTTTGGGAGTGGTGACTCTATGGATGCGGTTGTAATAGGAGTATGCGAGATCCCATTGTCCAATGGGATTTTTTTGTTGCACGACTGTTATTTTGTTCTGGGTTGTGTAGAGAATATTATATCACTTTTGTATTAGATACAAAATGATATTGTGTAAATATTAAGAATTGTTCCTTATATTTATATGATAGAAATAATGTTCAGATCCTTGACTGTCCAAATGAGCACAGTCATTATATATTGCATACTTCTCGAGATATTTTGAATAATGGGATTAATAAACATAAAATATCTGAAATAAATAATATTGAACTCTGGCATATGAGGTTAGGTCATATAAGTGTTAGACGCTTAACATAGTTGGTTAGAAATGGTTTGATTCAGGATCTCACCATTGAACCTTATCCAGCTTGTGAATCTTGTATTCATGGTAAAATGACCAAAGCCCCATTTTTCAGGTGTAGGACACCGAGCCACTGACTTATTAGAACTCATACATTCTGATGTATGTGGTCTCATGAGTCAGACTACTTACGATGGTTTTTCATACTTGGTTATTCTTACTGATGATATGTCACTGTATAGTTATGTTTATTTGATGAGATATAAATCGGAAACCTTTGAAAAGTTCAAAGAATTCCGTAATGAATTAGAAAAATAAATTGGTAAATATGTTAAATGTCTTTGATCTGATCCAGGTGGTGAATAGATGAGTGGGGAGTTCATTGATTATATGAAGGAGAATGAGATTCTCACTCAATATACTCCTTCGGGTACTCCATGGCATAATAGAGTATCTGAAAAGAGAAATCAGACTTTATTGGATATGGTCTGATCTATGTTGAGTTTTACAGATTTGCCCTATTACTTATGGGGTTATGCTCTCTTAACTGATGCTCATCTTTTGAATAAGATTCCTTCCAAGGCTGTTCCTACAAGTCCATATGAGTTATGGACTGGTAGGAAGCCGAATCTTAATTATGTTAAGGTTTGGGCTGTCATGTCTATGTCAAGATGCCGCAGTAAAACAAGTTTTTTCCTCATAGGAAGAAGTTCAGGTTTGTTGGATATCTTTCAAATTCAAAAGGATATTTTTTCTATGATACTAAGCATAGAAATATATTCGTAGCTCGCTTCGTAAAATTTCTAGAAATAGAATTTTTATCTGAATGAGTTAATCATAAAAGCATTGAACTTGATGAAGTTCAACCTGGTACTAACGAACCTATGGAGGATTCTGAAATTCAAGTAGATGAATAACCTTCTTCACACACAATTTGTAGGTCCGAAAGCGTATCAAGACCTTAGGAACGCTTGTATTTGATACAAGAAAAGAGTCTTGATTTTCTCTTAGTTGAAGAGACTGATCCTTATACCTATAGAGAAATGATGTTGGACATCGACTCTGTGAAATGGCAAGAGGCCATGAAATCAGAGTTAGACTCTGTACATCATAATCAAGTTTGGGACTTCGTTCCGCTTCCTGAAGGAATTGTTCCTATTGGTTATAAATGGGTTTACAAGAGGAAGCAAGGGCCTGATGGAAAGGTTGAAACCTTTAAGGCTCGACTAGTAACTAAATTTTACATGGAGCGACCTGGAGACGATTACGATGAAACTTTTTCGCCAGTTGCGATGTTAAAGTCTATTAGGATTTCATTGTCTATTGCTACTTACCATGATTACGAGATTTGGCAAATGGATGTCAAAATAACTTTTCTAAATTGATTTCTTGATGAAGAAATATATATATATATGGAACTGTCAGAGGATTTTATATCCAGCGAGAACTCGAGCATGGTATGGAAGCTTAAGAAGTCCATTTATGGACTTAAACAAGCTTCACGGAGTTGGAATCTATGATTTGATGAGGTAATCAGATTTCCTGGTTTTCATAAGAATTCCCAAGAATCCTGTGTGCATAAGAAAGTCAGTGGGAGTATGGTGATATTCTTAGTTCTCTATGTTGATGACATCTTGATTATTAGGAATGACATCGGGATGATGCAAGGCGTCAAAGCTTACCTCTGTAAGAATTTCTCCATGAAAGACCTAGGAGAAGCTTCTTTTATCTTAGGGATAAAGCTCTATAGAGATAGGTAAAGAAATCTTATTGGGTTATTCCAGTCAGTATACATAGATAAGATTTTAGAACAGGATAATTTTGGTAACTGTAAGACATCAAATATACCGTTCAGACATGGCATTCATTTTTCGAAGAAGATGTGTCCACAAACAGAATATGAAAAGATTAGAATGTCAAATAAGCTTTATGTTTTGTGTTTGGGTAGCATCATGTATGCCATGTTATGTATTCGACCGATATTAGCTACGTGGTTAGTGTAACTAGTAGATATCAGTACAATCCAGGTAATGACCATTGGATGGCTGTTTAACATATCCTAAAGTATCTTAAAGGTACTAAGGATAGGTTTCTGATTTATGAAGGAAATGAACTGCAGGTTAATGGGTATAAGGATTCAGATTTTCATTCTGACCCTGATGATAGAAAGTCTACATCAGGATTCTTATTTTTCCCTTAATGGAGGTGCAGTTACTTGGAAGAGTTCCGAGCAGAGGTCTACAGCTGATTCCACCGTTGAGGTAGAATATATTGTGGCTTCGGAAGCTGCAAAAGAAGCTATTTGGGTTAGAGATTTTATCACAGAATTATGAGTTGTCCCAAGTATTGAGAATCCGATTCTGTTTTTACTGTGATAATAATGGAGCCATTGCGCAAGCAAAGGAAACTAGGGCGCATCAAAAATTGAAGCATGTGGAATGAAAGTATCATATCATTCGAGAGATTATGTCACGAGGAGACATTATTGTGTGTAAAATTCTGAGCGAATATAATGTAGCAGATCCACTTACCAAAGCCATTCTTCCCAAGTTATTTGATAAACATATGGAGTCGATGGGTATGTGATACAATCGATATTGGCACTGGAGTAAGTGAGAGATTTTGTTAGGGTTAGTGCTCTGCGCGCCAATTTCTCTTTTATTTCCTTGTAAATACTTACATAAATATTTTATTATAAATAAAATAAATAGTTTCTATAATATGAATTCTTTTATAATATGGTAAAGACATAAATGACCATATAATGATTGGTTATGATACTACTGCAAAAGCATCGCAACTGACATTGAGTGGTATCGTAACAAAATCAATCTTGAATAGTTCATGATAAAGGTTTAAATTACTTGGTCTGTCAAGTAAACCCATAGAGACTTGTATATTTTGTATATTGGAATCTTGGATTCCAATAGTTCTTAATGAATCATGAGTTTTGGAGATTCGTATTAGACATATAGGTGTTAATATCGGATAAACACTGAACGACTCGCTGAAGATTCTCATAGATGGTACATCAAGGTCAATATCTTCTTGGGTCGAGTGAGCATTGTAGTCCTTCAACTTGAAATGCCACCATGGATGTATGAGGTATCCTCTACACTTTGATAGCACTCACGTCACTGATCTATTTGGATCATACCTCCATATGTTCGTTGGGTGTGGACTGATCCTCAGGACATCCAGTGTTTATCAAGATAAGGATCCGTCAGTTCTGTGTATAGAGCATAAGTATCAATTATGGAATTAGCAATCTGTTAAATCCATAGGCTCATGGTACACTATAGAAGTGAGTTCTAAGTGTTATTGAGAGATTGCTAATAAAATCGTCGATGAGATTATAACTAGAGATTTAATGTTTATATATATATATATATATATATATCTCTCTGGAATAATCTGGATACCTGTGATGGAGGGATTATACGTATGTAGTAACCTTGACCTGCATGATTTAGCGAGTGTAACGACCGATAGATATTACTACTACCTATAAGATATTTTTACGTACAAGACCAAGGAATGTAAAATAAATCATGATGGGATTCAAATATAATTATAAAAAGGCTTTAGGAACGATCGGTAAAATTTTCGAGATCCCGAGAAGAAACTGTACAGTATGCCCTTCTATACTATATATAGTATTTTGGGCATAACATTTTCATACAAACTCGAAATTTTATGAGTTTTATATCTTCGGAAATCTTAGACCAAGACCTGCAACTT